>JAMJFZ010000182.1:15150000-15367500 GCA_026225945.1 Cricetomys ansorgei | reverse complement strand
TGAAGTAACTATCATCCACTGCCATAATAATGGACTAACCCTCTGAAACTGTAAACAAGTCCCTGGTTAAATGCTCTCCTTTATAAGACTTGCCTCGGTCCTGGTATCTCTTCACAGCAATAGGACAGTAACTAAGACATATACTGATGGAGCGGGCCTCCATTGTGTGGGGAATGAGTTAGCATGTGGTACCAGAGGGTGGCATCATGGAGAACCCAGGGAAGACCAGTGGCACAGCTGTGGGGCTGCCGCATGGCCAGCCTCTGGAGTCCTGATGCCTCCTGGCTTCTACTGCAAGAACACACAACAAAGACACAGGCATGCATATTCTGTATGGACAAGGTGCTCTTCCTGGCTCCCTAGGTTATCATGAGACCTCAGCAAGGGTTGTCTTGTTTTCCTCATTTGCAGAAAAGAAAAAACTCTTAGACATCATGATCTAGAAGCTTCCCTTCCAGGTCTTGAGAATTTTCCAGTCCACCTGGCCTACATACAAAGCTTTTGTCAGAAATTTCATTGCTATCTTTGATTCACCAGATGGTAATTGTACTTAGTTTAGGAGAAACACTGCCTAGCAAGTATCACTGGTAAGAATAACAACAGAAAACAGACATAGACACAGATGTGCACACACACACACACACACACACACACACACACACACACACTTGGGTTGCAGTGAGGAATTATCTGGAGTTAAATGGGCAAAAACAAATGCAAAGCAGCTGCCATCTGTTACTCATATGATGAAATATACCCAAAAGTTATCAGACCAGCACATCTAAGCAGCTCTGCTGATTCAGAAGGCTCTTAGAGATCTGGGTAGTGCATACTGGGCACCGAAATCAGGAGACCTACTTTCAGTTACTCACTTTGGCAAATCACATAGCCTTCCTCTAACTCAGATTCTGCATCTTAAAATTAAGGAGAAACCTAGCCAGACTTTGCAATAATCCCAGTTCTAAGCATCAGTGATTCTCTGGAGTAGACTGCCATGTCTTAGTTAATGATCGCCAGCACAAGATGTTGAAGAGAAACATCAGCACGCTGGCCTCAAAAGCAAGGGAAAGAAACCCTACTGTTACATACACATTTATAACACAGCTCATGCAGTGGTGATTTGAGATAGCTCCAGGAAGTCTCTGTCCTTTGCCAAATTAAATACCCTTTAAACCCACAGCATGTTTCCGTGCAAAGGAGCTAATGCACCAGGCAGATTGTCTTACTCCACATGGGAGATGGTCCCTTGAGCTGTCTTTCTGCAGAAAGTCTCCCAGCTCTTTCTAAGGCCACCACCATTTCTTTGTCCCTTTCTCTCTGTCTCCTTTCTCATGGCTGCAGGCATGGCTGTGTCAGGAAGGACAGGCCAGATTTCAATCATCCCCTGGGGCTTCTCCAGCATTAGTCCCCACTGGCTTCATTTTCTCCAACTTCTCTTCCTTTGAGGACATCAAAGTTTCCTGGGCATCACAGGAACTCATGGCTCTCAGGAAGGGAAAATATTCCTCACTAGGGCCCTGACGTCATGAAGGAGCTGGCACTATAATCTAAAGCGCTCACTGTGGTCAATCGACTCTATCAGACTAGATGATGTTAACAGTGGAGCCTGCAGCTCCCCCGGACCCATTGAGTCAGGGTCTCTAGGGAGATATCTGAGATAGAAATTTCCCCAAGCATTCTGGCTGAGCCTTGTGGCCTCACAAGGCCCCTCGTCCAGTTTAAGGACAAAGGAGCCAAAGGCAATTTAGTGAAAGCAGTTGGACTGCAGCAAGGAGCAAGAACACATGACTTGAGGAACCATACATGGCATTTCTTTGAAACAGGAAAACAGCATTCGACTGGGGTTGGCTGCAGCTCGAGCGGTTTCTCTGAGCGCAGTGCTTCTGGAGAGCCCAGGCCTGCTCATCTTCTGTAAGGGGAGGTTTGCCTTTACACAGGGAAAGCAAGCTGTTCCAATTAGCCATCTCACAAGAGACTGGCAAATAAACTACAATGCTATTTCATTAATTACACAGAAAAACAAAACACCTAATCAAAGTGAATATATGTGTCAGCATGAAATATACATGTCAGAGTTGCTTCTTTTGTAGATTCATATAGGAGGGCAAATTACGTTTGCATGCAGTTTTCTGGGCATGGACCAAAGGAACAGGAGAACCAGAGAGTACTGAGGTCCTGGGATGTGACAGCCAGTGGTCCAGCACTATTTAGGGGAGGGGTGAGAACAGGCCTGTCCTTTAAGGAATCACTTCCTAGGGACCAGACACCACACTAATCCCTACATGTGGTGAGGAGTAAGTCTTCTGACTAGCTGTCTGAACATCATGAACGTGGAAAGCCAGCCCTAGATCTTTGCTCTGTTTCGGCTGTGCTTTTTGCTCTTTGTTTTCCTGGTCTCTTGTGGCTACTTTACACATGTCAATTCAACCTTTATTCTATCCACTTTTATAAGACAATTGAATGGGACTCTTAAGCAGGGTGGTCCTATTAACGAATAAAAATCTCTTTGTGCAATTTTATCTGCAAAGAGCACAATTTAATCCATTCCCTATAATCCCGTTGGCATTTTTGTCTATCTGCATACTTGATAAACACACACTTTAGCAAGACGAGGAGTAACAAATACAATACCTGCTTTTGCACTGAACTATGGTGAGATTATTCAAACACTTAATTCTCAACATCTCTCCCCCAAACACAGTTGAACCAGCCTATTATGGACTGAAGGCGACCTGCACTTCATTTATGTGTGCACATCTAGCCACACATACATAAGGTCACCGTGGTATACAGCCTCCCTGGTACCCCCAGCATCCCATGAGTCGCTTTACCAGTACTCCTTTGTCGCGCGGGCTCTATTGATGAGACCTGTCCTCTTTAGTTTTATAGGTTTTATTTTTCCTATAATCAACATAACGTTAGAGAAAAGGACAAAGCCAAGGACAGCAGCTGGAAAGAGGGCTTTCTTAGGATTATATTAATAGCTTCTGCCGAAATAGGTAACAATGAATTTTCTCCAAAGTTTATATCTAAAATAAAACAACCATAGCAATAGTAGTATTAGTGTACATATGAATAGTCAAAACATAGAAATAAACTACTCTTAAGACCTAACCTATGTCTTCATATTTCATTGTAAAGAGGAGATTATCATATGGAAGAGAACAAAGACACAGTTATCACGAAATTTGTATTTTCAGTTATAATGTGTGTGTGTGTGTGTGTGTGTGTGTGTGTGTGTGTGTGTGTGTGTGTGTGTTGCTGAGTACCTAACCCCAACTGCCTGAGATATTTGGCATTATCGTCTGTTCTGCCCTTAGAATCTCCCTTCTTCAATTTCCAAGCTATATTATGCTGACTCCTAAATTGTATCTCCAGCAAAACCCTCTCTCTAGAGTCTCACTCTCATGTGAAGTTGTACACCACACTGCACACCTGGATCCTCACTGTTTCCAGGTTATTTCCGTTGCTATGATGCAATACCCTGGCAAAAGCCACCTAGGAGAGAAAGGAGTTCATTTTAACTTAGAATTCCAGGTCACAATCCAGCACTGAGAGGAAACCAAGAAAGACTAAAACAGTCGAGACCAGGAAAATAGACAACTCCGAGTTTGCCTGTTTGCCTGCTCGCCCTTAGCTAGACTTCTCCACTCTCAGACAGGTCAGAACTTCCGTCCAGGGAATGGTGCTACCCACAGTGGGATGGCTCTCCCCACACTGTTTATTATTTTAAATCTCTCTAGGAGACAGTGAGATGGTTCGGTGGTTAGAAGTGCTGCTCTTCCAGAAGACCCGGGTTTGATTCTCAGCATCCACAGGGCAGCCAACAACTCTCTCTAACTCTAATTCCAGTGCCCTCTTCTTTCCTCCATGGTCTGTGCGTGTGGGACACAGACATACTTGCAGGTAAAACATCCAGAAATAAGAAATAAAATTAAGTAAACACCCCCAGCCCCCACCCCAGATCTGCCTACAGGTCAACCGTCTGTAGGCAATCCCTGACTGAGACTCTCCGCTCAGGCTGTCCTAGATTGTATCTAACTGACGACTGAAGCTAACTTCCACAGTGAGGCAACCGACCCAAAACGGGTCGGATCTATTTGTCCTTAAAAGTCTTCCTTCTGTGTGCCAGGAAGCATTAGTTACTTTTTGTTGCTGTGATCCAATACCATGGCAGAGGCCATTTACAGAAGAAAGGATTTGCTTGAGTTGACACTTCCAGGGGAGACTCCACAACGATGGAGAAGGCATGGCAGCGGGCAGCTGGAGCGGAAAGCTGGAAGATCGCCTCTTCAACCACGGATACCTGCCCAAGCAGAGAGAACAAACCGGAAGTGGGGTGAGGATGAACTCTTCAAGCCCACTGCACTTCCTCAGCAAGGCTCTACCTCCTAAGGGTTCCACAGTTCCCCAAACAGCACCACCAACCCGTGTCAAGGGTTCGAATGTGTAAGCCGCCAGGGGACAGCTCTCCGCAGACCACCATACCCGGCACCGAGGCCAAGGCTGGGAGCGACCTTCGCTCCTCCCCAGGCCTCGGGCCACTGTTTCTTTCCACTGCCCTCCTTTCTGACTTACTGGAAGAATCAGTTTCTGATTTTCCATTTCCCATCTCACCCTGAAGAAACCCCGTGTGTAAACTGGAATTCCGCACTTTTTCCTCACTCTGATATTCAGAAATAACACCCGCTCATTGGATGGAAACACCAGGCTGGGGTGGAGAGAGCTCAGCTGCACTGAAAGGGACCAACTGCCAAAGTGATTTCCTTTTCCACTCTTTGTGTGGGACAAATGCGGTTTCGCTAACTACAACTGTCTTGAATTATGCTTCATTGTGCTGCCTTAGTGAAAAAGTAAAAGATATGAACGTGTAAATATTCAGGGGAGGGGCCGGGAAGCAAGCACCGACAAGCCAGGTAAAGGGGCACGCTGTGGATGTAGGGAGGCGCCTATCCCAGGGGACCGTGGGCCAGCTCAGCCTTGTCCCAGGAGATTGTGGGCCAGCTCAGTCCTGTCCCAGGGCATTGTGGGCCAGCCAGCTCAGCCCTATCCCAGGGGATTGAGGGCCAGTTCAGCTAAATCACCAAGCTGGTCTGTTCACAGAGACATTCTCAGAAAACTTAAGTGGATAAAAACCTAAGGAAGACACTGACACTCACCCCTGGCCTCCACGTGCATATGTTTTCAAGCATGCACGCGCATACACACACACACACACACACACACACACACACACACACTCTCGAGGGAAGGCTGGACTATGCAAGTCCTCACAGTGAAGCTGCTTTGTGCCCCTTCCATGCTCTTCTAATAAGCCAATCTCACCAGTTCCCTCTGAAGTGGAGTGTCTTCTGACTTGGAAGTCCTGTCTGGTGCCCAGGTGTGACGTGATGATGGAACGGAAGACAAGCATGCACCTACCGCCCCTTTGCCAGTTCTGGAACATGTGTGCAGACGACCATCCCATCACCCACAGCCCTGCTCTGTGTCACTTGGATGCATCTCTCCAGCTCTGCCCCTATGGGAAGTTTTGGAGAGAAAAGGCCCAGAGGACTATAATATTTATGAAACCATCCATGTTAATCAGGCTCAACATTTTTGCACCAGATAAAATTAAATGGGGAGCAAAACAGAAATAAATATACCCATGATTCACTTCCTTTGTGCCACTGGTCTTTAACTTTGGTGGCAATAGGTGTGTTGGGGTGTGAATTCTCCTTTGTGAATTCAGTGGAAGGTGCAGCTTCCCCCTCCCCCTAGAATATCTACACACACACACACACACACACACACACACATCCAGGGTTTCACACATTCCTATTTCAGGCCTGTCTATGTATGGGTACTGACTAAACAGGGACTTGAATGTTATTTAAACAGTTTTAGGGGGGGTTATAATCAGATAAAAATAAGATTCCTACTCAGGATCTCAATCTTCCAAATCACCCACCCTTTCAAACATGCTGCTTTTCCATTTTCAGAGAATTCTTGCTGTGAAGTTCTGGGGGTTGGAGTAGATAGGGACCTCTCTCAGATTATCAAAGAATGCTACTTCTTGGTTAAACCAGTGTTTATTCAACAAAGGGCAAAGGAGAATACAGACTGTTGCTGGTGTCTGTGGTCAGGGCCGCAGGACTGGCTGTACTATGCACAGGCTAGACTTCAGCTGTCCCCTGGGTCTTTCTTTCCAGTTAACAAAGAGACTCCTAACTCAAAAGCCAGGTAGGAAGTAGGATACAGGAGAGTAAGATGCTACTGTCCTGAAGACAGGAGCAAATGCTGGCCTGGCTTGGCCAGGGATGGGTGCCTGGGAGGAAAGGAGACAAAAAGTCTTGGAGGACTTCAGGATTTGTAGCTGAAAGCTCCTGTTCTCTTGCCCCACACTGGAATTGAATTGTAACTGAATTCTGAAGCCTGTTCTTGTGCCCCAACTTCTACTGTGACAGATTCCTACTTTAACTGATTCCTAACTTGTAACAGATTCCCACTGTGCCTTTTTTTATTACCCTCTAGCTCTAAAAAGAGACTGGAAAGATAGAAAGAATTCTTCACTACTCTTGAAGGTGGCCTTTAAAGATAGATAGATAGAAAGAAAGAAAGAAAGAAAGAAAGAAAGAAAGAAAGAAAGAAAAGAAAGAAAGAAAGAAAGAAAGAAAGAAAGAAAGAAAGAAAAGAAAGAAAGAACTATTTACTGCCCTGTTTGGCTGTCCTTGTTTGTCTGAAGCTTGGAGAACAGGAGCTCAAAGGAAACTGAATTATTATCTTTTAAACCATCCTATCAAGTGTCTCCTTTACATCCTAAGCTGTTCCCAGAAGTCCAAGCAGCGTGCAGACATACAGAAGGCTGCACAGGACATACAACCTCTTGGCAAAGCATCCTGCTACAATCCCCCCACCTTTACTAAGTCGTACAATATTGATTACTTTTTCTCTGAGGCCTTCTGCTAGGCCATCTCTTCTCCTTTCTGGTCTTCAGGAGTTTATCCTTAGCATTCATGCATGATGCATTACTAACAGAATGCACGAGAGAGGATTTTTATTTCCCTTGTCAAAGCTAGTAGAAGATATTACTTTTATGGTTCTGGTTCTCAAAATTATATTTCTTTGGAGGCTGAATGTGTTTTGGGCTGTTCACCTTCTTTGCAGGTTGGCATGAAGTCAGTTTACTTGATGAGCCATTAGCATACATGGATCCATTTTCTATAAAAATGCTATTGGGATCTTCATGTTTCAAGGAATGCTGATGTCACTGATATTACCAAAGGCAACAATCTCTTCAATGTTTTGTCTACTGACTCCTTTGCATAGAGACAGCCTAGTCTCTTGAATGCCTGGAACTTTAGCTTTAAGGAGTTTTCTTCTGTTTTCTGTTTGCTTGTGTTCTCGTTCTCCAAAAGGGACATCACAATCTCTTCAGGACTAATGCACTGTCAGCCATTGTACAGGTCATGGGAAGTCTTGGGACTCTTGGAAATTGTGTCAGATTTGCAGTGATTGGCATTTTGTGAGCATCAATCTCATTATCTTTTCCTGGAACCTTCCAATGACTGCCAGGTGGAGTTGTTAGGTTGCTGTGGTGTCTCACCTAGGAAGACACAAGAGCATATTCAAACATGTAAACCCTGCTAGACCTCAGCAGAGGGAACCACCATCATGGCAAGCACCATACTGGACAGTGGAACCCTGCGTCTGAGCACAGATGTTTTTATTGATACAGAACTCCTGATGTGTTCTACTGATAGCACGTGCAGATCATTAGCAATCAAACATCCCCCACAGAAATCCAACACCTGCAGACAATACAAAACACCAAGACCTAGGCGGCCCCTCACCCAACAGTACACAAAACAATTATATTATACATCTCTTAAACCATCCCACCAACTGTCAATTGCCAACTGTCCACTGCCCCCTTTATATCCTAAGCTCTTTCCAGAAGTCCAAGCAGCATCCACCCATAAGGAAGCTGCACAGGACAAAAAACTTCTTGGCAAAGCATCCTGCTATAGGGATTCTTAGCAACTGACATCCAGGAAGCCCATAAAAGTGGGACTTGTGCCAAGGTTAAGGACTTCAGGGAGTATTCCTTGCACTTAGCTCTTCTCTTTACTCAGCTTGACCCATCTTCTCAAAGATCGGAGAATGATGGGTCAGCATTAGTTTTTCTCTTGTTGCTTTAGCACCCCTAGTGTCAAGTGGGCTCCAAACCTCAGCGAGACTAATATAGAATTCAGTTCCCCAGATCCTCCACAAATGCTCCTCGACATGGTGCTTTAAAGACTATGCTTACCTCTTGTATTTCCTGCAACTCCAGACATTTTCAAGAATTACAATGAAGAATCAATTCTTTAACTGTCTTCTAATCTCAAAGCTTGAGAAAATATTTTGCATGTAATAACATCTAGATAGACATAAATATCACCTTCTTCAAATGGAGGGAAAATTCCAAGTTCATTTTGTAGAAATAAAACGCTGGCAGAATTCCACAAGGGAGACTAAGAACTTCAGGGGTTTTGCATGATTCTGTTACATCATCACTTTTTAAACATACGAGCTGTTGAAACACATTACAAAACATCACCAGTCATCTCCCCATTTCATATATTGCTGCGAGCCCCAATACCCTGGCAACGTGGTTGAAGTCTGTCGACAAGGTTCCAGACTCCCTGGCTAGGAATTTCAGCTTACCAGCCCTTTCTCCCCTTTGCTGTAATGGTGACAAAAGCCCTTCATTATGTCTGCATGGCCTAGTAATACCTTAGCTGGCTGGTGTTAGCTGAGAAGGAGAAGCAGCCATTTTTTACTCAAAAGTAATCGTCTTTGTAAGATATCTTGGGGCTTCTAAGTCCTGGCATGCGTAAAGCTACCCATTCATATTGATAGTAACAGATAGAAGCAAAAGGGGCCTAGATAGAGAAAAAATAAATATGCACCAAACAGCTAAAAACTGTAAAATAAAAACCTTCTTTGCCTACATGGCACTCTGCTCTGGGGCAGATGGAGATCTTATTCAGCTAACAGTATTAAGTCAAATGTTCTTTCTTAGCAAACAAGAGAAGTCGCAGGAGAAAGGACTCCCAACCCCCATCCTGGGCGTGACTACATCTACATATGAAACCAGTTCCTCTGAAGGCCTAAGCAACATCTGCATATCAAAAAACTATTTGGCTTTTTAAACCTCTTCCCAGAGCAATTTTCTCTCTTTCTGGTGTGGCCCTTTCCCTGGTAATGTATATTGTCAGTCTCTCCCTCCTTCTCTTCTTGGTGTGGTTTTTTCCACTGACAAGGCGCATGGTCAGTCTCTCTCTCTTGGCCCCCTCTTTTCTTAATATGTACACTGTTAATTCCCCTATTAAAAACGCTCCTGCGTTTTACTTCTAAAGCGTGTTCCACGTGTCATTTTAAAGCGTGATTGTGCGTGTCATTTCCTTGGGTCCCGTAAAGAACGAACTACCCTGTTCGTTTGTCATTCCTCATTTTTCCTGCGATCGTACTCCCTCCTGCGTAGAGTTTCCATGAACCCATTTGTGGGAAAGGCTGGTTCCCTCCACAATATATTAAGGAGAAAAAAGAACTTTACTAAGTACCTGGAGACAAAGTAGAAGAGAGACCTGTATAAGACAGTGTCACACGAGAGAGATTGTGAATACTCGCCTTACATCAAAATCTGTTAGGTACAGGGAAAGGTTTTGACAGGTGTTTTAGTTCATGTTTTTTTTTTTAAAGAATAAATTTCATACTTTAGCTTTCATTATTAAGTTGACTTATCTTAATATGGTCTGTGTAGAGTACAATAATTATGAAACAGACACTTTTTATTATTTTTGTTTTTCGAGACAAGGTTTCCCTGTGTAGGTCTGGCTGTCCTGGAACTCCCTCTGTAGACCAGGCTGGCCTCGAATTCAGAGATCCACCTGCCTCTGCCTCCCAAGTGCTGGGATTAAGGTGTGCTCCACCACTACCCAGTAAAACAGACACTTCATGAGCACATAAAGAGAGCCTTTACATTCATAGTTTTATCTGCCTGGAATTCTCCATTCTATATGCATGTCAATGGGTGTGTGTACATGTGCAGATGTGTGTACATATGCAGGTGTGTGTGTGTGTGTGTGTGCTCAAATGCACGTGTGCAGGTATGGAAGACTAATTCCAAGAGTTAGATGTGTGGCAGATGCTCCATGAATGTCTGATGAAGAGAGACCCATACCTCCATGTGGTTGACTTCTACCCCAGGGCTGGGTTCTTCTCACAGGCAATGGTCCTGTTTGTGGTACACCCTTTACTACAAGGTGGGGCCATGTCTTAAACGGGTGGAAGACCCTTCCATGACGCTGCTCCATGCTGTTAGTTAGTATTTTAATTTTCAAAGTCTTGCTTGCTAGCTAAACATCCCTAAATTCCCACCCCCAATACTTCAGCACCCCCTAACACACACACACACTTCCCTTTCTGTGTCCTGGAGGCGCCAGTATGTCTTGGCCCTATGCGGCCAGCGGCCAGAGCAGATGTCTCACCCAGTCAGTCATGGAGTTTCACTTCAAAGCTCAAGATGGAATGATCACCCTCAAACAGATGGCTTGAGCCTTTTCATTAGCCAGAGGAGAACCAAGCAGCAACATCCTATTGCC
The DNA here is from genome assembly GCA_026225945.1 of Cricetomys ansorgei. Taxonomy (NCBI): domain Eukaryota; kingdom Metazoa; phylum Chordata; class Mammalia; order Rodentia; family Nesomyidae; genus Cricetomys; species Cricetomys ansorgei. The sequence continues at coordinate 15,356,872 of JAMJFZ010000182.1, read as the reverse complement.
TGACCCACATGGTTCTCAGGCTAGGGTGCTGAAGGCTGCTGTTTGTTGGGGAGGGAATCTTCCTGAAGTTGGTGAGAAGGGAAAGCACAGGGCAGCTTGACTATGGGCCCCAGAGACTTCACCTGTGGGAAGCCTGCATGGCTCCCTGACAGCTTGATATATTTCAGGGTGGAAGCTGCTGACAGGACTCTTTCTAACTGAATACATTTTGTTGGCTTCCTGTTGTCGGTCCTGAGTATTCTTCCCGTCTTCACTCACTGTTCTCTCTAACACACTTATGTCTGGGTCCACACTCTAAATAATGAAGTCAAAATGCCCTGTTGTCAGGGCTTCCAGGAAAACAAAACAAAACAAAACAAAAAACTGAACACAATTGTTAAGATGACTCTGGGAGGGAGGGGGACCCAAACTGTATGCTGCAAGCGCTGGAAAGCTCCACCAGCTTTTCTAGTCTCCCTGCAGCTTCCACACCCCAGGACCTCACTGTCCCTAAAGAACACATTAGTGCACATAGCTAATGAGAGCTCCAGTTGCTGGAACAAGACAGGCTCAGCAGGAAGCCTCCTTTTGCACTCTTGGCGATAGGCTGCTGGGAACTCCCGGTCCTGGGCCAGCCAGCCAACATCCTCTCCTGGCTCCAGTCAAGGTGCCACTGACTTCTCAACCCTGCGGGGGGGGGGGTGGGGGGGTTGTTTGAAGAGACATCCCTCCCCAGATTTCCTCAGGAGCACTCACATGGGAAAAATGACCTGGATGAGCATCTCCCAGGCCCTCCCCAGCCCCAATCCCAGCCTTCAGATAACAGTAGCCCTGTGATGGCCTGACCACAATGACAGGAGACACGCTAATCCAGGGCTTCCAGCTAAACTGTTACATAATGCTTAATCCATACAGAGATAATCAGTACTTATGTGTGTGTTTGTTTTTATAATTTAAAAAATTAGCACACAAGATATTAAATATCGTTATGGAATTTCTGAACAAAGTATATTTTAGTAGATTCCCCTTCCCCTCTTCACCCTCACAGCCCATCCCCCAGTCTCCTCTTATAACCCCCCAATCTCTATTCCATTTTTGTGTTTTATATGCCTTCTTCCCCACACTTTCTTCAACATTTTTTTTACCTGCTCTTGGTCTCCATTATGTTGGGCCATCATTTGTTAAACAGCAATGGGTATCTAAGACACACTTCTAAGCATAGAAACCTAGGGAGGATTTTTAACATGGATATCTTAACATGGGTTCCTTAGTGTGCTGGTACAGAGCATGTTCCAGGGAAGCAGAGGCGATGGGGAGGAGGAAGGAGGGAAAGCAAATTCTACAGTGCGTTTCTGAGCTGACCCTGTTGTGGGATATTTCTCTTGGGTGCTGTTTTGGTTTGTAAAAGGGCTTTGATGCCTTGTAGCTGGGAAGCCAGATGCCTTGCAGCTGTACAGGCCTTGCTTCCTACCTAGTCACACCCTGTGCTAGCCTTGAGATCTCCACAGATAGAACTAACTGTTATGGTTGAAGGTGACTGGTCAAGAGCAAGTCAGGATGGCGAGCAAAGACTCTGATCACCCCCATCCTCGTATCATTGTGTTGTAATGAAGGTCTGGAAGTAGATAGGGGGAGAAGTTAAAAAGGGCTAAGGCAGAGGAGGAAAGAGAGGAAAGAATGAGGAAAAAAGGTTTTAGAAAGGAGGATTGGGAAAAAAGATGAAGTCTCTGCCTAGCTGCCTGGGTGTAGAATTCCCTGAGATTTGACAGGGTTTGTGATTAATAAAGAGCATTGGAAAGTTCAATGATGGACTCATATTAAGCGATCAAAAGATACATTAACAGACCCCTGTGTGGCCTCAATTGCAGCTGAATGTTTCGTCATGTGGGACTGATTCTGAAATACATCTCAGGTTAATTTTTTCAGAGGAAGGAAATGGCGAAGAATTTACCCATCAACTCCACTCTTTTCAGACCCTTAGCAGGGCACTAACTCACTATAGTTCCTGGTCAGATTTGCATGATTTTATTAGATGTCAGCTTCTTGTCACTGTAAGAAATATATGAGATAATCAACTTGTAAAACAAAAAGGTATATTTGGCTTGTAGATTTAGGTTTGGGTCCATGAGCAGTACTCGGTCCTGTTGCTCTTGACCTTGTTGAGCACATGGTGGAGTAAAACCATTCACTTCATGACCAGGAAATAGAGGAAAGGAGAAAAGGCTGGAGTATCCTGATATTCTTCAAGGGCGTGGCCCCAATGACCTGAAGATCTTCAGCAGGCCCTGTCTCTTAAAGATCACACAACCTCCCAGTAGACTCATTCTTGGGAGCAAGTCTTAAATACATAGACCTTTGGGGTCATTTAGGATTCCCACACAGGGCCCTCGTCCCTCAGGATAAACAAGAAAGAGCCAAGGAATCCCATCACTATGTAGACAGGATACTGCTAGGATGTGCCCACTGGGCTCAGTTGTAGTTCCCATAAAACTGGTCCCCAAAGAGCACCTGGAGCAAAATAAATGTGAAGTTCTGATCGGGCTGAGAGGCTCTGGAGTGGCACAGCTAGGCGCCTGGAAGACAGGTGTGGATGGGATGGCATGCTCACTGCAAGAATCCACATAGCTTGGAAAAGGGTAAGCTCAGAAGTACAACCGGCCAGAAGGAGTATCTGTGATCACCAAACTCTAATCAAAGAGATCAGACATAACCTCAAGGGCTGTATCAAGTAAACATAGATACTTAAGTAGAATTATTTCTTGTCTAAAGAAGTCAGTATTAAGAGAAAGGGAAGGTCCTGAGGAGGTGATTACGGGATGAAAGTCCAGCAAGCAGGAAGTGGGCACTGGCTCCCAACCAGGTCCAGGTGGGGGAAGGATACCATACTGTGTGTGTGTGTGTGTGTGTGTGTGTGTGGTGTGAGTGTATGCCTGTGTATGTGTGTTTGTGTGTGGTGTGTGTGTGTGTGTATGTATGTGTAAATGTGTTTGTGTATATATGTGCGTATGTGGTGTGAGTGTGTGTGTATGTGTGTGAGTGTGTATGTGAGAGTATGTGTGTATGTGTGTGTAAATGTGTGTATGTATGTGTATCTGTGTATTTGTGTGTATGTGTATGTATGTGCTATATATGTGTGTATCTGTGTATGTCCATGTGTGTGTTTGTATTTATGTGTATGTATGTGAGTGAGTGTGTGTGTGTGTCTTTGTATGTGTGGGTATGTGTGTATGTGTGTGTGTGTGTGTGTGTGTGTGTGTATCCGTGTGTGTGTGTGTGTGTGTGTGTGTGTATGTGGCCAATGAAGCAGGCACACAGAGAAAGAAGTTGACTCTCCCACACAGCTTAGTGCACCAGGCTACAAATTCACACAACCTAGTTCTCATCTTGTATCCATGTCCCCAGATAACTGCTTCTTTGTTGTTTGCTTGTTCTTTGCTTCTGAGATAAGCCTCCCAAAGGAAGAAGGTGTTTTAATGCACACAGAAAAGGATCAAATTCACGTGACAATTCCAATTGGTCTGAATCATTCATCCCAGCCAGGGAGTAAATACACCATCCCATTTATCTAATTTATCTAGTTTTATCTAATTAACTGCATATGCTTTCCCTTGGAGAAAGTCATGTCCTAGGCGGCCAGCCAGTCTTCTGCCATGAGACCTAACTTTTCTGCCCTCCAGTTTTCTCCAAGCTACACACAGGCTTCTAAACAATACCAGGGAAGGAGGGAAGGTTTAGTCTGAACGGTATCAGCAGATGTACACAAAAATCAGAGTCCTCCTACAAGTCCAGAAGTAAAAATCTTCCAAAAGATTCAACTCCAGTTGTGCACCAGAATCTCCAGAATCTCTGGAGACTTTTTGCAAAACCCTTTGTGCCTGAGCCTCACCCCTGCCTTCTGACTTGGACCCCTAAGCTCAAGTGGGCCCATGCAAATATGCCACATTGGACTGACAACACCTTCCTCTTGTTTTAGAATTAGAAGGATTTCTTTCCAAGACATAACTGATTATTTCAAGCTAAGTTTAATTTTTTTATATTAGTGCTTGGAATAATATGTAATCTTTTCTGCTGAATTGTGATCTGGGCATCCCTTGGTCATTTGATCAAAAGTCCCCAAGTCTTCTATGACATACCCTAAGATCTCAGTCTAGGCAGTAACCGTAGCTTGGATCTTTTCAGCTACAAAACTGAAGGTGAGCCCAGAGGAGACAGCCCATGGCTGTCAGGCTTTGACTTTCTCTGTCTGCTCCTGACTCGCTGAGGCTGCCATATGACCGACGTGCGCAGTGGAGAGGACGCTGTGAACGTCACGTGACTGTCAGTTTCGCATTTCAGGAAGACCTAGAAATGGGATGCAGCTTATCAAAAGCCCTACAACCACAGTCGTCGCCCCAGTGTGCATTGCTAATGTGGTGCGTGTGTCACCTAGTAGTGACATGTGCTGTTCAACCTCAAAATCCCTTAGACAGCGAATGTCCCGTGAGGTCACCTTTTCCGTCGGCTGAGCCAGAATCACAGAATTCTAGAACAGCACAACTGACAGAAATCTTCCTAGGGAACCATATAAGCGTTGGCGTTTCTGGAGGGCTTATCATGGCCCAGCCACTTGATATGTACCGTGTCTCTTAACCACTACGCTAATTCTGCCATGGAGGTTTTGCTATTTTCATAGTTTAGATGAAAAAACAAAAATGAGGCATGGAAAAGGGATGTGATCTGCTCAAGGTCACAAGCTAAGTAACCCGGATCCAAAAAATCTAAGCAGTCTGTCTCGACGTGAGGAATGGGTCCGGACAGTTTATTAAGAATCATGATTCAATACAGCATATTGTGCCTGCTTCAGCGGCATAGATACTAAATGAGAAAGATACAGAGACGTCATGGCCCCTGGGCAAGGGTAGCACACAGATTTGTGAAGTATTCCATACTTTTTAATATTTCTTTATTTAGCAAATAAAATAAATAGCGCGTTCTCTGAAGTGAAGATTTTATTCAAGGGTAAGTAATTTAAAATAACAAAAATAAAAGTTTTTATTAAGTAAGCATGAATGCATTATGAAACAGTACAATTTTTTGTCCAACTTTGAAGATAAAATACGAAGCTTTAAAAAAGATATTTCTATGGAGAGCTAATTCTGGTTTGCCTCTGGGCCCAGAGGGCTCCGCCACAGTCCTCTGGCTCTGGGAAGATGCTGGTAGGAAGGTTTAAAAGCCTGGCCAGAGGTCTTCTATTTCTAAGTGGAATTTTAGAATGGCACTGCTGGTGGAGAAAGGGAAGCACATCCTAGGTTATTACATTTTGTTGAGGGGTGTAGTGCCCACCATTGAATATAAACTCTATAACTAACATGGGCTGTCAAGCCCTTTCTGCCTAAAGCACTTTGCAAAACTTTCAAGTATAGAAATAAACACCTGTCACTCAGTGACTGAGCCAGAGGCAAATGTGCCCAACCCTTAACCCCTCCCTGTGCCACCCTAGCCCTCCCCACTCAAACTTTTCTTCTCCCATGGGAGGTTCTTTCCTCCTGTAAAGACACCCAGAAGCATCCTGGAGATAGCTAGAATCACTGGACTCTGGATGTTATATTTGGTGGGCATGCCTCTACAGCCCCAGGCGTGGCATCCCTCCACGATATAGCCATGGGATGCTGAAGATGATGAGCGGGAAGAGGACAGCAAAGTTCTGCCAACTCGACACAAGCTAGGGTCATCTTGGAAGAAGAAATCTCAACCGGGAAAATGTCTCCATCATATCAACCCGCAGCAAGTCCTTGGGGGCATTTTTTTAGATTAATGATTGATAGGGGCAGGCCCAGCCCGTTGTGGAAAGCGCCATCCCTGGGGAGGTGTGAAGAAAAGTAAAATGAGAAAGCCAGGGGAGCAAGATAGTTCGCAGCACCCCTCCCTGTTCTCTGCTGCAGTTCCTGCCTCCAGGTTCCTGCCTTGAGTTCCTTCCGACTTCCCTTCATGATGGAGTCTAACAATAAACTGAAATAAGCCTTTTCCTTCACAAGTTGCTTTTGGCCATACTGTATATCACAGCAACAAAAAGCAAACTAAGACAGCACACGCCATGATCTGGCATCCTAATATCACGTGACGTCAAGAAGCCCAGGGAACAGGGAGATAAAGCTAGGGCTGAGCTGTTGGGTTCCCCACACACCTGCTTGTGGCCACACTAAACCAGCTCTGACGCTTCCCTTCGGCTCCTTTCTCTGCTCATCTCCTGCCCACCTCCTCCTTACCCTTTAGGCATCATCATCAATATCATTTCTTCCAGAACTTTCCTGACCACCGCCAGTCTGAGAACTTCATGTTTACTCCTACACAACCCACACGGCCCCAGCAGCAGGCATAGCAGGCGTGTTATAAAATTGTCTATTTGCCTGTCTGTGAGCACCACGAGAACATGAGTCTCTAGAGCAGTGGTTCTCATCCTTCCTGACACTGCAACCCTTTAATACAATTCCTCATGCTGTGGAACCATAAAATGATTCTTTTGCTACTTCATAACTGTAATTTTGCTGCTGTTACCAACTGTAAAGTAAATATCTGATATGCAGATGGTCTTAGGTGTCCTGTATCAAAGGGTCATTTGACACCTCCCAAAGGAAGTTTCGACCCACAGGTTGAGTACTGCTGCTCTAGAGAAAATGCCCAGCACATAGTAGGTGCTCTTTGATTGGTTCCTGACAGAAAACCAAGGAAATTCTGTAACCGCCATCCCAGAGTCCCCTTTGAACACCAGGATACAGTTTCCTGGAAATTCTGCCAAGTTTTCAAGTCCAGAGCAGCAAAGGGCATCCTCTGAGAGGGTTGAGGAAGGGGAAGAAGCTCATGCAAACAATCAAACACCTGCCATGTGCACTGAGGACCAGCAAGGGAATTGAGAAGGGTTTTTATTGCAGAAACGAATTCTCCTGAGGGAGATTGTTAGGAACACAGGAGCAATATAACAGATTCCTTCCGTTCAAAGCTAGCATACGGACAAATGTGAAGATCAAGCTGGGTGAGCAATGCCATTGCTTGCACATTTAACTTAGACAAACATGTCAGGAAGAAGTACACAAGAAATTAGATACATGTATGTGGAAGGTAACAGAGTCAACAAACATACTGTGTATCATTTTGGTTCATATTACTCATATGTCAAATCCTTTGGGGGTGGTAACCAAAGATAAATTAACAGTGCTGGATGACACCAGAAGGATTTGAAAGTGAAAGTGAGGAGCTTGAAGTCAACCGAGGAGAACAAGAAGCCATGTTTCAGTGTAGACAGGCACATGACAGGTATGTTGAGATTTCTATTTCATTTATAAGACCTGGCTCACCTGACTGAGGGAATCCGTTTCTCACATAATGAGCATGCTAGGGCATCTCTGAGGCCTGAGTGTAGCCTTATCCAGGGGTTGACTAATGTAAGCACCACTTCACTATTCTCTAAGTCTGGGCTGCCACTGCTCTCGGAATCTGTATGACAGCCTGTTGCAGCTTTGGGCTCTTGTCTTTAAAGGCTAAGTTTGATCAAAAATAGAGGTTTTCTTTGACAAATTTTAACAAAATAAATAATAATAATAATAATAATAATAATAATAATAATAATAAGAAGAAGAAGAAGAAGAAGAAGAAGAAAAAAACTCAAGTCTGATTTTCCTTGAGAGACATGCATGTACCCACTCAAGAACTAATCAGTGAGTCACAGGGATGGGATTGGTTGACCGGTAAGCTCAAGCTGCAACCCCAGTACTGATGTAAGACCTGGCCCACCCAAGTGACATGGCCTGGTGACCAAGTGTCACAAAAACAATCTGATAAATGCTTGAGACAGCTGCCATCACATGGCAGTGTCCCTACCCATTTGGCATTGAAAGTGAGAGGAAGAGCTAATGCAGAACCAGAATCTGCTCTGATAACTCTGTCCTGGGCTCCATCTGCATTTGTCAGCAAGCAGTGACAGATTTGGGATGGGAGAATTCTTCCTCGTGTAGTTATGCCAGGCATTACATGCACCACAGACATGACTAGAACCACCATATTGTGCTGCTCTCACCAGAGGCAGGGTTGTCTGATTTGGGGACCAGAACTGTAAGCCAAAACAAATCTTTACTTTTAAGAAGGAATACCCCATTGCCCCAGATACTTCATTACAGTTACACAAAACTAACTAATCCACATGGGAATTCACCCCTGAGATGAGTGTGAGGTTGGAGACCCTAGGTTCCCATTTCCCCTAGTGTTTCTCTTCTTCAAAGACTGAAGCCACAGAAACAGCTCACTGTGAGAATAATCAGGATTTAATCTCTTTCTTCCTCTCTTACTTGAGTAAAATAAAAAAACAACAGCATGAAATGGTGTTAAGTGCATTACAGTGCAGATAAAGACACAAGTTGTGGATGGGCTCTGTTTCTGTTAGAACAACTGTAAGCTCAAGCCTTTCCCTCTCCCACTAAAAGTGTCTATCAGAGCCTGGGCGTGAGGTTGTAAGATAAATTTTAATCTGTTTCAATTGATATAGAAAACTGGAAATCTTTAACAAACTTTTGTACCTTACTGATAACACAATATTTTTGTCTAAATAAACAGTCAGTTGGTTAAGAAGTGCTGGCCTGAGGGGTGTAATAAAGGAGTCCTAGGATTACTCCAAGCAAAAGCTAAGTCTATACTCTCTCCTCCACGGGTTAGATGGCAGAAGGCGCTTAGAAACCGCCCCACAGGAATCTGAGAAAGTGGCCCGTGCTACTGTGCTTCTGACTATCCCCTGGGAATCAGTGGACCACAGGTCAGGCCTGGCTTCACACCATGACAGTAACACTGCCTGGTAGGAGCAGTGGCAGGTTTCACAAAGCCATCACAGTGGCTTCCCTCTGCCACCTCCTCAGCAGAGGACATGCCTGCTGAGACAGCTCTCTGTCTAGGGTCATTTCTGTCAAGCGTCAGAGCCCCATCGTGAATGGCATTCAGCACTGCCAGCCTCTACCCACAAGGGCATATTAAATGAGAAATGCCATGAGCGTGGGCGCCAGAGCCGGTGTCACTGCAGCTGAGGTTCCGGCTTACTGGGCAGCACCATCACGGGGCTCTCCACATTTTCATCTTGACAGCTGCTGGAGGAAGCTCACTGAGCGTATTTCTATGCTGCCACCGAGTACTTCCAAGTAGAGATGTTTCTATTTGATAGAAGGGACTGGCGTAAATTCTAGGCCGTAACTTAAAATAAAAAACGTCCATCCCGGGGGGCGCCAGAGGCTTTGGAACTGTATGCCATGCCAATGCACAAAAAGAGTGGAAAATTCCAGAGGTTCTGTGCTTTAGTCTTACAAAGCAGTTCTCAACCTGTGGGTCACACACAACCCCTTTGGGAGTCGAACGGCGCTTCCACAGGGGTCGCCTAAGACCATCAGCATATCAGACACTTACATTATGATTCATAACAGCAGCGAAATTACAGTTAGGACGTAGCAACAAAAATAATTTTATGGTTGGGGGTCACCACAGCATGAGGAAAGGTATTAAAGGGGTACAGCATTAGGAAGGTTGAGAACCTCTGTTATAAAGACATAAATGCATCCTGTACTGCCAGCAACACCCCTTTCTTCTGAGAACCCAAAGAATTTTGTCTACTATTCAGAATAAAGCAATACAGCTGCTGCTTGGCCGCCAGGGCTCATAGGAACAAGCATTCTCCACCGCGCGGGAGCTCTGAGGATGGAGCCGCCCACAACCTCATTGCCATGGTTAGAGTGCACACCGCCGCTCCCTCCTAACCCTCTGCTGGAGCGCCAGGTCAGCAACAGTTTCTAGTACTAATCTCCCCAACGCAAATGAAAGCAGGGTGCCTTCCCACTTCTCAGGGTGCTTGTTATTAAACTGAATGATCTGAATACCCACCATCATGCTTCCGGAAATATCTGAGCACCAAGGCTTAGGACAAATGCCCAGTTTGTAGATAATTTCTTTCTATTACATCATGTGCCAAAAACCATAAAGATGAACGCAGGCCACACATCGGAGGCTAATGACATCTACCCTCACGCCATTCTGCTCTCTGTATGCATCCTGGAGCACAATGCCTGTGGTTATAACTAACAGTCGATGGCTAGCTACACTGTCTTTCTACCTCACCAGTGCTGCTTCAGACCTGTATGTCCAATTACTCAGCAGTCATCTCCCAAGACTGGTGGGAAGCCAATTTACACATTCCCACCTGAGCCACGTCCTCCGAATACCCTCCCCTCCCTCTCTGCCTATCAGAACTACTACTGCTTTTTCCCATTTCCAGTTGACTCAAACAACAAATCCTGATGGACAAGCATCCCAGAGCTCTCAACATTCTGTGCTGTGGTCCAAAAGCCACCATCCAGCCTTCAGCTCCTATCGCCTGAACTGTTCCCTGGTTGTAGACTCACCTCTAGCTTAGCAGCCTCTGTGTGGTCTTTTTAAAACATGAATCTGACTACAGCATCACCTCCTTCCAACACTCCAATCTCCCCTCACCGCTGATGGAGTCCAGAGTCTATGAGCGCTGTGTTTTTTCTCTCCTGGGCACTGAATCTCTAAGGTTCACCTATCTTTAGAGGCACTAAAGCATACATTACTTCTTACTGCATATTCTTGCCTTTGTTCCCACCACCTGAAATCTTTCCCATGCCATCATCTGATAAATTACTTTTTACATTGTGTCTGTTTATTATTTGAATCTGTGCATATGTGCGTGCATATGCATATGTGCACGTGTGTGTGTACATATGTATGTGTGCATCTGTGTGTGTGTACATATGGTTGTGTGTATATGTGTAGGTGCACATATGTGTGTGCACATATGTGTGTATGTGTATGCCATGGCACACACGAGGAAGTCAAAGGACAGGAAGCATTTCTCTCCTACAATGCGGGTCTCAGGTATCAAAATTCAGGTCATCAGGCTTCCCAACAAGCACCTGCCCCCATCTCACTAGCCCAAAACCAGCCTTTAAGCCCAGATGTCAAGCCAAGGTGACCAGCAACAGCTAGTGTAAATTTTGTGAGACCGCAGGCCAGCCTGGATTGTCTTAGCTGGGAGAGAGTTAGTGGCTCACGTGATGGCTATCCATCTGCTAACGGAAAAAGACAGTTGAGCCCAGACAATAGAGCTATTGCGGTTATATAAGTCTGTATATGAGAATGAAATCACCTTTAAACTCAGGTCTTCTTTATAACTAGGAATATTGATCCTTATCTTTGTAAAGGTTGAACTGTCTCATATCAGAGCTGAAGGTGGGAAGTTAGATCTATTCTTCACAGAGACCAAATGCTCTGCATTATACACCAAAGACCACAGAGCCTGCCTTTGTCTCCTTAAGCAATATAAATAAGGTTTCCACAATTTCCCCTTATTTTATTTTTAGAGATCATTATTATTCCCTTTCCTATGAAAAATTACCACTGTTCTTTTTTTCCTCAACACAGTTGAAGTTGTACGTGGTAGGGAAGTTTCTAATTAGTCTATCACTAGCAGGAACTGTGTGTGCTCTGCAGGAGGAGCCTAATAAATTACTTGGTAATCTCCATCGGAGGCTTTGCGTAGGAAAATGCTCATTAGTCTGTACCAGCAGCTCGCGGCTTCCCGTGAAAGGGTTCAGAAACGTTCTGCAGTGGGTCTAGCTCAGGCTGCTTGGAACAGCCCTTCTGGGGCAGAGAAAACAAACGGGCCTGGGCGGTGAGGGTAGCCACAGTGCATCTGAGCTACAGTGTCTGGGGACAAAAGAACTCTGGGAACCTCCACATCACCTCCTCCTGCCCTTTTCACTTTCCTGATAATGAAGTTCTTCGCTCACCTCCAGAGACGGCAATTTTAAGATCACCCCAAAACCCCACACTGTTTCTGTAAGTGTTGAGAAATCAAATACTTAGAAAATGTTTGTCACAAACAAAAAAGAAAATATTTATGCTACTCTATTTGGATGGACAGACAGAGATAAGGTAGATGATTGCAGATATAGTTGCACGGGGGAGAAGGTAAAATGTTAGACAGGCTGGAAAGACAATTCTGCTCAGGGGCATAGTGCAGAGTCACTGCGAGTAAAGGGAAAGACCACCAGAGTCAGGGTTTTATGAAGAGAGGGTCCCTGAGCTGCTCTGGGGAGAAGCAGGCTACTGATTTGAGGTCTGTTAGTTGCACCATGGTAGCTTCATCAGGAAATTCGGATGATTGCTGATATAGAAATGTCCCGCCAAACCAAGGCTGAAAATCTGAAACCAAGGAGAGAGCCAAGTAGGAGAATGAGCCAATAAAGTCAGGCTTTTCAGGTAAGGAAGGGAGGGGAACTCATCCCAGCAAACAGCAGAGCTTCGATGCCTAGAGGGGGTTGCAAAGTTGCTTGCCGCATGATATCCATAAAGTCCTCTGTTCAGTTGCCCTAGAAAACTGTCTCCCAAAAGCAGACTGACACCAAGATTTGTGTTCAAGGAGTTTGTTAAAGACACTTCCAGGGGAGACTGGTGGGAGAATGAGAGAAAGCAGATTGTAGTCAAGTGAGACTGAGGTCATGGAAGAAGTCCAGCCCTGTCCTGAGGGCAGCTCTGGGCATGCCCCAGCCAGAGGTGAAGGGAAGGCTTGGGAATAAACTCCTAAGCACTCTGGTCCTCTGTTGTGGAGGAAGAGTGGAAGAACTGCAGATACGGATGTCACCCGGATAGGGAGGGCACAATGAGAGGCACTGGCACTGCCTACCACAGACATCGTTAGCAAACTCATCTGCTCACTAACAGTTGGGTGTGAGTCAAGTCTTCACAGTAAGGAAACAGAAACTTACGCAGGTGGGAACAATCTGGAGGGGAGCACACCAGAGCCTGTTTGAGAACAAAGACACCTGATAACCAAGATCGCAAGTTGGGAAGCATTGATATCCGGGTCCACACGCTGGGAAGCACCTGATATCCGGGTCCACGTGCTAGGAAGCACCTGATACCTGGGTCCACATGCAAGAAGCACCTGATATCCGGGTCCACATGCTGGAAAGCACTGATATCCGGGTCCACATGCTGGAAAGCACTGATATCCGGGTCCACATGCTGGGAAGCACTGATATCCGGGTCCACATGCTGGGAAGCACTGATATCCGGGATCGCAGGCTGGGAAGCAATGATATCCGGGATCGCAGGCTGGGAAGCACCTGATATCTGGGATCACACGCTGGGAAGCACCTGATACCCGGGATCACACGCTGGGAAGCACGTGTGTTCGTGTTTCTGATCATTTCTGCTAACACCCGAGTTCCTCCCCCGCCCAGAAACCAGCTCTTTTCTAAGCTTTTCTCCAGCAGTCTCCTTCCTCATGCTCCACATCCACACCCGTGTGTCCTTTTCTTGTGGCCATCGACTAAGCTTCACCACGTACCAGATGTCACCCAACCCTGCAACGACTCTGTGTCTTCAGTGCTGGCTGACTTACTTCCTGAGTGAGGAAGGAGGTAGTCCAAGTGCTCTGTCTAAAGGGTGCAGGCAGCACGTGGACTGAGCGGTGACTCCATGTGACCCATCTCCCTTCCTAAGGCTCTTTCCCCAGTCAGGTGCCTGAGCTCCCCATCTGCCAAGCCCTGGTTCAAATAGCATGTCTTGTCCAAACCCTTTCAAATTAGCCAGAGCTCTTGGAAGGAAAAAATAGAAACCCAACACACAGGGGAAAAGTTATTGGTCTTGGCAGTTGGGGAGAACTTTCATGTTTGAAGGGATTGCCCCTGGAATTAGGGTCTAAAATAAGGAATTAATTTTTGCTCAGCGCATTGACCTTAGAGACAATCCCCCCTTTCTCTCTCTCCATTACAATCCATGGAGGACTCTTTCAGCCATATTTGGGTCGTGTACTTATACCTGTCCTCAGCACAGAGTTTCGGGAACTAGAACTGTCGTCAGTCAGTGCAGAAGACTGTGTTGTGTATGTGACTTTGAGGACTAGGGTAGAAAAACCATACTGGGCAGTTCAGAGCCAATGCCCATGATTCATTATACCGCCTGTGAAGACTCAGACAGAGTCACTTTTCCTCCTGGCATGAATAACTATTTATGATGCTCACATATCCTCTCTGCCAAGAACTTGGACACAGTGGTCATGGATTGCCCTTCTCCACACGTTATTGAAACTCGAGGTGAAAGGTTCTAAGGCAGGAGCAGACTCATAGGAGGGCTCGTTCTCTGGGCATCTGGGTGCCGGCGCTTGCTGCCCAGCACCTCACGGGGCTCGGTTCCTCTCCAAGCTGCCGTGTCTTGTGAAATGGTGTGGGTTTTCACTAGCACTTGGTGGTTCCGTTCCTAAGATATCAGAAGAGAGCTAGAGAGCAAGATCCAAAGTGAGACTAAGAGAGGGGCAACAGGGCCTGAGCTGCTGCTGTTTACATGTTCAGAAAACACAGTTTTGCCTCTGTAAATGTTCTTTGTGGACATCCACAGCTCCCCTGAGTCTCTTTGCTGTGAGTTGTTTAACCCTGTACTCCCCTGAATCCTTGTGACTGCTATGTGATGCTCACTTTTTCTGTTTCTATGCAGCACCGTGTACAGGATCTTATACAATAGATACTCACGATGCATTGATTGGTGAAACACCTGTGAAAGTAACCATCACAGTCTCCTACCAACTGGCCACCTGGCTGAGAAGAAGCCTACCGCATCTCAAAAACTCTGGAACTTCACAACTGAGGAAACTGAACTAAATTGCTAGTAAACTGGCTTCACAGAAAATTATAAATAGCTTTCTTCAAATTGTATCTGAGAATCCCAGTATGTATAACTGGTTCTTAAGAAAACAGTACTCTGTGTTTGAAGGGGTGTAGTGTGTATGTGTGTGTGGTTTGTATGTGTGTGTGGTGTGTATGTGTGTGTGGCATTATGTGTGTGTGGTATTATGTGTGTGTGGTATATGCATGTGTGGTATGTATGTGTGTGTGGTATATGCATGTGTGGTGTGTATGTGTGTGTGGTGTATGTATGTGTGTGTGGTGTGTATGTGTGTGTGGTATATATGTATGTGTGGTGTGTATGTGTGTGTGGTGTATATGTGTGTGTTGTATGTATGGTATGTGTGTGTGTGGTATATGTGTGTGGTATTTATGTGTGTGTGGTGTATGTGTGTGTGTGATATATGTGTGTGTGGTGTATGTATGTGTGTGTTGTATGTGTGAGTGGTATGTATGTGTGTATGGTATCTATGTGTGTGTGGTGTATATGTGTGTGTGTTGTATGTGTGGTATGTATGTATGTATGTGTGTGTGGTATATGTGTGTGTGTGGTATGTATGTGTGTGTGGTGTCTATGTGTGCATGGTATATGTGTGTGGTATGTACGTGTGTGTGTGGTGTATGTATGTGTGTGATATATGTGTGTGGTGTATGTGTGAGTGGTATGTATGTGTGGTGTATACATGTGTGTGTGTGGTGTATGTGTTTGTGGTATGTGTGTGTGTGTGGTATGTATGTGTGTGTGTTGTATGTGTGAGTGGTATGTATGTGTGGTGTATACATGTGTGTGTTATGTAGACTGGCTGATGGGCATCTCAGGGTCTTCCTATCTCTGCCCTCAATGCTGGGGTTACAGGCATGTGCTGCCATGCTCAGCTTTTTATGTGGTCACCACACCCAGGCCCCATGCTTGGACAGCACTCTCTCAGCTGAACCAGCTCCCAGACCATGGAGCCAGACATTTCCCGTACTGATATTAACCTTGGATTTTTCCAGGTTGTTTAAATCATTTGGCTCTTTTAGTTTATGCCACTTTTGAATGAAATGTGTGATCCAAATACACGATCATAAAAGCTTCTGACCGGGCTTTCAAGATACAGCTTGAAAACCCAGACAACATGGAGTGTCTCTGAGGCTCCGGTAGCACGGTAGCATGGAAATGCATTTGTTTTTCTGAAATTAAATGATATCTGGTATATCACAACAGAAGTCAGCAGAAAAAATGCCTATGTGTGCGCACTAGGGCCACTAAGGTTGGCATGTGCTGTAAGATGTTGAACTCCCACTCAGTTGAGAGCAAGGACTGAGATTAGTAGAGTTCGAAGCTTTTCATCAACAAAAATCCCATAGTAAAAACCCACACCTTCTGAATGCTGTCAGCTGGGGAGGGAGGCAGGCAGAGCATATAGCCGAATGCCTATTTAGCTAAAAGACGGAAAGATTGACCAAATAAGTTCAGCTGGTTGTGGTGGCTTCTGGCATATCCTAAGAAAAGTGCAGATCATGTGTGTATGGGAGAGTGACCCTCACCTGCACCCCCAAACACACACTAGGATGCTTGTTAGTGTCCCTAGTTGGGATCTCTCTCAGGCCATCTCCTTACAAGTATCTTTGGGGTTTTTAATGTTCTAAAGGGGGTATTTGTATATTCTCATCAAGGAAACGCATCAAAGCTAGGAAGAATCTTGCCCCCAAGCATGTCGACCGCTGTAAGATCTGCTGTCTGTGTTGGGGTTTTTATCATAGCATCTCCTGGCCCTCGGGAGTTTCAGAGCTAGATCAGCCAGCCAGTTGGGTCTATGCTTACCAGCAGCCAGAGACTGCCTTCCCTCATCTTCCTGGTTTAAGGAGATTGCATAATGGAGAAAGATTACCACCAAAAGAAGGTGCTTTTTTTTTTTGTGTGTGTTAAATAGGAGCCTCTGCTCTTTTCCTGTGCTCTCCTGATGTTATCTATGTGCCTTTTCCATTTGCCAATTGTGTTTTAAATTAAGCTCCTACAAATCCCGGTGTTTTCTTCTGTTCCTGCTGTTTCACCCTGCCTGGAGTCAGATGACTGTGTCAGCGTTGCTTTCAAGAACACAGGCAGGCATTGTGGATTATGAGGACCGGGACTGTGATTTTCCCACACACAGTGAAATAGTCTTCAGGACTAGTGTTCTTAGAACTCCTTCAGGAGCCCTCAGAAACTGTGCATCAAAACAAACGCCAGGAGCTAACAATGAGGCAAGAGAGGGCCTCCAGGCTTAACTTCATGAGTTTCTCATTCACTACGTAGTAGGTGCTCAGTAAGTGCTGAACGAATAGAATAGCATGCAATATGCAATTTCATTCCATTTTAGTGAATTCTTATAGTAGAAGAAAAATAATATTTAGTTATTTGTTGCCCTGTAGTGATGCACTTGAGGATTCAGAGATGATTTCCTAAGTATTAATTAGTAGTTTTAGCATATCCATCCTTAGAATCCATGACATCAACACGAGAAAGAACCTTCCCTACAGAAACTCGCTTTGCCCTGAGGCAGTCCAGAATGTTTCCCTGAGAGCACTGTGGAATATTGAGTAAGAAGTGTATTTTTAAGTTGTATTTATTTGTTATACAGCTGTTTTGCCTCGAGTACATCTGCACACCACACACGCCTGGTGGAGGACAGAGGCAGCTGTTGGGTGCCCGGAACCGAAGTTACAGATCGTCCTGAGCAGCTACACGTGCACTTTTAACTGCTGAGCCGTCTCTGTAGCCCAGCAGGTGTTTTTTGAAGAAAGGAATTTCATGGCAAAACAAGTTTGAGAAACAACAAAGAAAACGGGAATGCGATGTCCTTTCTGAAGGACTTCTGGTGGTCCTGCGGGAGGTTCCTCACGCCCTCCAAGGGTCCCTTTTGAAGCAGAATCCTAAGAAGTTGGTTTTGTTTTTAGAAGTTTCTCCTGTTGCTCTTCCAAGGTCCTCTGACTCACGCTTTTGGAAAGACTTTTCCTAGTCCGTTTTTATTTATCCTATAGATGCATTTAACATTGATGGGGCAGGTATCAACTCCATTCTAAGAGCATACGACAGCATGCCAGCTCTCCCTAAGTTATTTGATGAAACAAGGATTTAAGATATTGGCATTTTTCTTTTTAACTGGCCAACATGATTCCTTCCAACCTTTTTCATCTTTCTTCCTTCCTTCCTTCCTTCCTTCCTTCCTTCCTTCCTTCCTTCCTTCCTCCTCCTCCTCTTCCTTCTCCTCCACTTCCTCCTCCTCCTTCTTTTGTTTTCTCGAGACAGTGTCTATTGTACCCCTGGCTGTCCTGGAACTCACTCTGTAGACCAGGCTGGCCTCGAACTCACACCTTCCAATCTTTAGTTGAACAAACAAAGATGGTGATGTGATTCCCCATCAGATGTCAAACCATATTATGAGGACAGTGGCACTGGCATGTGACCAAATCAACAGAGCAAAGGAACAGAATATGTCCAGAGACGGAATCTGTATATACAGGCACCCGAAGTCAGTGGGGGAAAGCTGACTCATACAGAATATAAAATTGGGTCATTGCCCGGCCATGGAGACAAAGATAAAGTTGAATCCATGTCTAACTTCTTAACCAGTGTCTTGTTTAATACAGCTGTTGCCTCAACACCCGTTTTTAGGCCAGATGAAGGGTATTTGCCCCCCAGTCCTACCTCATTACCTCTTTCCTAATTAAATCTTCCTTGCCTCCGTGGGTGCTTGTGATTCAGCCCACTTGTTCCTAATTTCCCTGAACCCAACCAACACACCAGCTGACCATGACAAAACTTAAAGACCAAAGGCAACATATCAATCTCCACTCCACAAACCCTGAGAGAAAGCCTGAGGAGTATGCCCATAGCCTTGACACCCACAGGTTGTCTCTCCCTCACTCCCCGCCCATTGGTGAGCTCCTGTCCAGGCTTCCTGTCAACCTCTTTACCCACTAAGCCACTCCACCAGCTCCCTGTTGGATTCCTAGTAGCATCTCTAAGAGACCCGTAGGTAGAAAGAAAGTGGGGGAAGAGACAGCCAGACAGGTGGCTCCACAGCTCAGTGTGTGCACTACTCTTGCAAAGACGTGGGCTTCAGCCCCCAGCACTCACACAAGGCAGCTCACACCACCTGTAACTACAGATCCAGGGGTCTGACTCTTCTGTTCTCTTCCAGCACCAGCATACACCTGCACATACCATAACACACACACACACAAGCACACACACACACAAGCACACACACACACACACACACATGCACACAAGCACACACACATTCACATATGTGTGCACACACACATGCACACATGCATATACATGTGCACACACACATGCACACAATCACACACACATACACACACACACTTAAAACTAATAAAAATAAATCTTTCTAAAACTGTTCGTATACTTTATATCTTTTGCTTTCCCTCTTTGTGTATTTCACCTGACACTCATCCAGACCTCACACCAGAGCTCTCCTAGATCATGACTGTCTTAGCTTACAGACACACCTGAGAGGGATCTCAAGACGAAATTAGAAACCACTGTAACAATAGAAATCACAACAACAAGAATAAGTTGCAATGGAGAAGACTTGAGTATCAAAGTTGATATCATGGAAGAACTTGGAGAAGTCACAGCAGAATGATTGTATAATGAAGAATACCCCGAGTTCGGAAAAGAATCCATGGTTCCAAACAGACTGACAGCAGCAGAAGCCAAAGTGGTAACTGCTTCCAACTCCTATCATGGAGAAGGGTACATTCCCTGGGACACATGAGCTCCTCCTACTGACCAATTAAAAAATGATCATGCAAGCAATTTCAAAAACAGCTAATGCTGTGACCACTCAACATACATGTTAATCTTCCTGGCTAGCCTCCAACTCTATAGACCAGGCTGGCCTCAAACTCACAAACATCTGTCTGCCTCTGCCTCCTGAGCACTGGGATTAAAAGCATGCACCATCATGATTGGTTAAAATGTTTTGTAAAATATCAGAAAGCATTACTAACTCCACCCCTGAAAGAAACATGCAATTTAAACTATCCCGAGTCACCGCGCATAGTAAGTACATGATTACTATAAGCAGAGGTGAATTGGGGGTTCTGTAAGATACACACAGAACAAACCTGCAGGCTGGCCCAAGAAAATGTCAACATTGTTGCTTGTAGGGGAAACGGAATTGAGGAGAGTGGGAGAAGGGAAAGGGGTTCAGTGACTTTCCTTTTATGCCTTTAGAATTTTGGCTCATGTGAATAACATAATGTGAGAAAAATAAAGAAAATGTATCTTTAAAAAACTCTATCTCATTCTCTTTTCACTATTCCACTTTGCTCAGCTATGGCCGGCCTTCCTCCGGTTCCCTGGCATCCCTTCAAGGACTGTGTAGATTGTTCAAAGTCCTTGCGATGCCCAGAGCTGGCTTTGTAGCTATGAAATGAAAGTCAGCCGCAGAACATTGCCAAATGGTCTCAGAACACATTTTAATGCGATGTTTCTGACAGAGCAGCTGTGGCTTCATTTAGCAGAATATTTGAACGTTTTAGTCTCAATACAGCAGTTGGGTTCCTAGAACAAAAGGATGGCTAAAGGGACAGAAGTGTGAACATGTAAAAAGATTGATTCTCTGTGTGATATTCGAATCTTACTGTATTCTTCAGGTTAGACTTGACAGTATAATTAAGATCTACCTCAATTCTAACAGATAGACATACAGTTTGCTTTTTTCCTCAGCTTGGGTATTATAAAACTAGTTATTCTCCCCAACAGTACTACATGTGGTATTATAGAGTATTAAAGCTGGGAGACCTGGAAACTTGTTTAATGAAGATGATTTTTTTAATCTGTTTCTGGGAAGACAAGGGAATAGCAGGTGCCCTCCTTCCTCTGTATTTGAACCTACTGTCCATTCCTGGTAGGATTCAATTCTAACAATCCTTTTCAAACTCTTTCACACGCATAGTGCTGTGAGAGTGTCTACCAACATATTTTGAACTCCCAGAGGGTGTTAAGAAGCCCTAGGGAGAGACTCTAGTCTCTAATCAGAGACTTGACTCATCCAGTCAGAATCTCAGAGGCCATCCTGACCCACTCAGAGTGACAAGAGAGCTCGTCAACATCTTAGAAGCCAAGAATACAAATTCAATTCCAAGAATCAAAAGCTACAGAGATTTGTACAAGTTAAACCTCCTTCTACACAGATGTGATCATGCTGCAGTTCCCCCTTCTCCAGTTTTAAAAGCAAAATGCACCTTAGTGACGATTCTTACTTTCAAGACCAGTTCCTGGAATAACCATGGCAATCCTCAACCTTTGATAAGAACCAAGTAGCCAGGAAAGAAAGGTGAGCTAAAGTTTCAAGAATTGTACAATCTTTTTCTCAGTGTCTTTGACACTGGAACTTCTAGACTTTCAGGTTTTCTGATGTCTGCATCGACTATAGAAGGTCTGTTCTTGTCAGCTGTTTATACAGTGGCTGTTTGAAGATGAGCCTGCATATAAACCGATTGAAACTCAGTGATTTGGAACCACAGAAGCACGGCAATGGGGAGGAAGATTACGACAGAGTGGTTTTCTCTGCACACAGGGAAATGTGAAGCTTTAGAGCCCCCAGAATGGAGAGCTTATAATCTGTTGAGAGCTTGAGGTAGCTTGCTTTCGGACTACCTTCAGGCAAGATGCTACTGCTGCTTCCCACCTGAGCCTCCTCTCAACCCTCTTTGAAGCATTCGGGACAGGATACATCACTGTTGGTGCCCAGGGAAGTGTTCTTGTTTATCTTGTTTTGATGTAAGGATATTCCCAAGAGGTAGCCACTTAGGAGAGAATGAATCCATTTCTTTCCCTTTTCTCCTGGTCCTCCACCTGGGAGGAAGAGTCATTTATTAGTTTGGTGAGTACAAGAAAACCTGACCTCTACAGGTCCAGAGTCACGAGAGGATTGGGCTCCCAAATGAGGATGACAGTGTTGGTATTTACTTTCCGGTTTCCTCCGCCTCTCAATCTGTGTATAAAGGCTGCCTGAGCTTTCAGCTTCTGTTTGGTAAGCAACCCAGCCAATCTCTTTTCCCTGACTCAGTCCCATAAGCTTACCCCTCTCATCTGGCCATTCACTCTCTGTAGTATTCTATGGCCTGTATTTGACAAGTCATGAAGCTTGATTTACTTCAGGCAACTGGTAGAACAAGAGGATTTCACCATATAGACAACTTCTCACCCCAAATAGACAAGTCTAGACTGAGGCAGAAGCAAGGAACAGAAAGTGCCGCTCTGCCCAAGTCTAAGCCATCTTCCTCAATGGAACCAGTTTGAAGCCCTGTTGTACCTTGGCCTGTACATCTGATACTTGAAGCATCACTTGCCTTCTATTGGCTGTACCAGAAATTGTTAGAATCCAAAGTGGGGAAAATTGTATTGATAAGGTTCCTACAAATCTCCAACATACACCATAGGTTATAGGCTCTTTCATCCTTGTATGAAAGGCTGTTCACCTGTCTGCCTAGCAAAGACATATGAACGTATCAACTGTCCTAGAGTTGGAAAGAGGGACATCACGATTATTTCACTATAGCTTAGAGCTTTGTGCAGGCAGCCTACATGGTTTCCGGAACTACATCAATGTCCAAAACTGGGAAGACCCAAGTGCTAGAGTCAGCCAAACTCCAGTTTGAATTTTAGCTCCCTAATCTGGTGTGTGTACTCAATAAATTGAGCCTAGAAATATGTGGTACTGGGAAAAATTATGCTTGAATCCATAGAACTCTGCCAACTCCACAATGATATATGTAATCTCATACAGAGAGCTGCATCTCTGGAGGCTTATCCTTGGCTTGCTAGAGGTATGTGGAGCTGAGAGCAATCTGAAAAGCAAGGCGGTTCCTGGTACCATTAGGAGGAAAATAAATATGGCCACATGAGCTCTTAATCCATAGGTCTTTGGGTAGTAATAAAGTTTTTGAGAGGAACTGGCACAGTGAAGAGAGGATGCTGCCAGGAGTGGCTCTCAGTGACAGATTCCCAACCAGGGAGCAAGCGAAGCTGGCAGAGGCAGAGGTAAGGCTGGAAGGCACAGTGCATGAAAGGAGTCCTGGGTACCAGCAGACATTTCTAACGCCCGCATTATGATTTGCATGGAACATGTTTCCCATGGATTCATGTGTTCAATCAGTTTGTCCTAAGGTAGACATTGTGGAGGCTGTGGGATCTCTAGGAGGTAAGTCTTAGGTGGGGAAGGTAAATTGTTAGGTTGCAGAATTGAGAGGTCCAGCCCAGTCCCACTCCTGGGTCAGTCTTTCTGATGGGCAGCGGCCCCTCAAACCAAAGCCTTCCTTCTCTCTAGGTGTTTCTTATCAAATACCCGACCAATAATAATAAGCTGAGGAAAATAAGCTGGGGCAGTGCTCCCGAGTGGGCTCATCATGGCCTCAGCCTGAACCAATTTGCAGATGGCAGCCGCAATGAATCCACCCTGCTTCAGGAGCTGCGAGGAGCTTTGTGGGAACAATGGCTCTCCAGGTCTTTGGAGAGGGTTCAGGGCCAAGTCTCTGAACCATAAGTAGGGGAGCTCAAGGATGCAGGGATGGTGGTGACAGTCAGCATCCTCACTGTGTTGATTTATGAATGTATCAGTCCCATAGGACTTCCAAAATCAAGGCTGACTCAAATAACAGGAATTCACTTCCTCACAGTTCTGAAGAGAAGCCCAAGGTCAAACCGCTAACAAAGTTGGCTCCGTCTGGTCTGTGGGGGGAAATCTGTCCCATAATGTTTTTCTAGTTTCCGCTGGTTTTCTCACAGTTCTTGGTCTTCCCAAGCTTTGCTCTGCATCTGCCTTCGTCTTCCTGCGTGTTTACCTCCATCTCCAGAGATCGCCTTTCATGGGGAAATCGGCTTTGTTGGTTTAGCACACATCTAATGACGCCATTGTAACTTGACTACCCCTAAAATCCACAAATTTCAAATGAGGTGACACTGCGAGTTGTGGCAGTGAGGACGTCCGCAGATCCTTCAGAGGGACGCAGCAGCAGCAGCAGCGGCCTGGGAGGCAGCGGCTGGCCCATAGACGTCTACGGGGTTATGTGGCATTCTTTAGACCAGAATGTTGCTGCTTTGGGGGCTTCATTCGCATCCCACTGGGGAAGATGATGTACCCAGGCATACAGGAACTGACGTTTAAAATGTTCCAGACAGATATGAGGAATACCAGGTCTAAATGTCTAATCAACATTGTTATATGACTTAGCCAAAACATGTCTTTAGGAAAAATGGGGGCATGGACATCAGATTGAAATTATTTTAAAGATTTATTTTTTTAGCTTTTTATATTAATTTATTTTTATTTAAAAAGTCACATCATTTAAGCATATTCTTTCTCCTTTCCAAGTTGTCAGATCCTCCCCATCTTCTTCCCTCCCCCACCCAACTCCATGTTTCCCTCCTTTCCCAGCTCTTTATTTTCTGAGAGTGACTCTACCAGGCTGCAATCCCACCAGCACTGAACGGGGACCTCCCCCCCTCAATCCTCACCACTGTTTGTTCTCCGCATCTTGGACATTCTGACCAGGGTGGCATGAAAAGCAGTTTTCATTTGCACTTCCTTAATTGCTAAGGATGTTGAACACTTTTTGAGATATTTCTTAGGCATTTTTACTTCTACTTTTGAGAACTCTCTGTTCAGATTCATGGCCCATTTTTAACTGGGTCATATGTTCTCTCAAACCTTTGTTTCTTGTGTTCATTATATATTATGGATGTTAATCCTCTGTCAGATGTATAGCTAGCAAAAGTTCTCACCCACTTTGTAGGCTTCCCCTTCACTTGGCTGATTTCTCCCTTTGCTGTACGTTTTTTTTTTTTTTTTTATGACGTCCCATTTGTGAATCACTGGTATTAATTCTTGAGAGAATGAAATCCTATTCAGAGAGTCCCTTCCTATACCTACATCTTGTAGGTGACTGCCTATGTTTTTGAGATCTGCCATATGACCCAGGTATCCCATTTCTTGGCACATTCCCAAAGGACTTGACATCCTATTTTACTTGCTCACCCATGTGCATTGCCACTCCCTTCACAAAAGCTGGGAAAAAGAAACCATTAAATGTTCTTCAGCTTCTGAATGAGTAATGGAAGTGCAGCACGTATGCACAGTGGAGTGCAATAGGCAGTCTGCAAAAGGGAAACTTTCAAGTAAATGGAGAGAACTAGAAGTATCTATTGAGTGAGATAACTCAGTCCCGGAAGGACAAACACTGCACTGTTCTACTTGATGGTGCTAGCTCCAAAGCTTCGGATATGAACATACAACCTAGAGTTGTTGCAGCTACCAGCAAAGGGACGACGCTGAGGAGGTTCCAGCGGGGAAAGCTGCAGAGAGTGTAATAACAGGACACCAGGACTGTGGAAGAGGAAGTTGGAAAAGCAGGTTGGGAGAAGAGATTTACTTAGGTAGGGTGGTAGGGCAACAGAGGCAGAGGAAGGGAGGAGGGATAAATAACCTTAAGGAAGTTTGAAAAAACCATAAGGAACCATATTATTTTACGTTTGCTTACAGTTACATACAATAACAAGTATATGCACACACACACACACACACACACACACACACACACACACACATATTGAAATTATGCCACTTGAGGTGACAGGGCTCCCCCCAAAGCCATACATTCTTTAACAAAAATCTCAGCACCAAGCATGAGAATCCTCATTTTGAACTGTTTGTCAGGGAGCCCAAGAGACCCCCCCCCCAAACAATATAAGGTATTACTGTGGTTCTTGCTTCCAGTACTAGATAGTTTTATGACAATTTGACACAATCATCTGAGAGAAGGGAATCTAAATTAAGAAAATGCCTCCACAATGGAGGGGCAGAACCTCACCCCAAAGAAGGGAGCCCATGCCTGACATTGCAGGGCTGGCCAGATACCAGGACTGGACAGCCTGGAGATGATTCCTAGTGATATTCTGCTGTGCTCATAGATTGGTGCCTAGCCCAGTCATCATCAGAGAGGCTTCCTCCAGCAGCTGATGGGAGCAGAGGCGAGGCCCAAGGCCAAACATTAGGCAGAGCATGGGGATCTCTGAGGAAGAGAAGGAAGGAAGGATTTTGGGGACCAAAGAAGTGGAGGACACTAGGAGAACATACCTCATGGAGTCAACTGACCAGCACTCTTTAGGGCTCACAGAGACTGAAGCAGAAGACACAGAGCCTGCGTGGGTCTTTGATAGATCCTCTACATGTATCTTATGGTTGTCTGCTCGGTGTTCTTGTAGAACTCCTAAAAGTTGGAGTGGGGGTCTCCAACCCTTTACCTGCCTGTGGGATGCCTTATCCAGCCTTGATGTGGGGGCCCATGCCCGGCCGTGTTCCATCTTGTTATACTCTGTTTGATTGATAACCTTGGGAGGCCTGCTTGTTTCTGAGAGGAAGGGGAGTGGATCAGGGGGAGAGGGGACCTGGGAGGAGGGGAAGAAGAGGAGACTAGGGTTAGGATATATTGTACAACAGGAGAAAATGATAAATAAAATTAAATAAATAAAAGAGAAAAAGAGAGAAAGAAAATACCTCCATAAGATCAGACTGTACAAAGGCTGTAGGGCACGTTCTCTAATTAGCGATCAGTGCAGGAAGGGTACAGCCATTGTGGGTGGGGCTGCCTCTGGGAAGGTGGTCCTGGGTTCTATAAGAAACCAGACTGAGCAAGCCATGGGAGACAAACCAGTAAGCAGCACTCCCCCATCAGCTCCTGGTCCCTGCCCTGTCAGTTCCTGTCCTGACTTCCTTCAGTGATGCATAGTGACATGGAAATATAAGCTGAATAAACCCTTTGCTCCCAAAGTTGCTTTGGTCATAGTGTTTTATTACAGCAATAGGAACCCAAACTAAGACAATTTCCTACCAGAAATTTAAGATACCACACACTTTAAACAGAGGACTTGGAAAAAAACGAGCTGAAACCAATCTGGAAGACTCTTCTCTGAGGACTAGCTCTCAGTGCTGGAAGGAACTTATGGGAAAGGTAACCAATAGTCTTCTCAGCTGTAACACAGCAGTGAATGAAATGGTAAGAAACTCTGGATAGTGGCACTTACATTCTGGACTAACCAATGACCTTCTTTCTCATTGACGTGAGAAGACATGAGGGTTACATCTCCCCAGGAAAAGTCTTGTCATACAGCAAATGGTAAGCCCTGAAAACATATACGAATAACAGAATAACATTATATGGACTGAGCAGGAGATATATATATATATATATATATATATATATATATATATACACATACACACACACACACATATATACACACATAGTAATAGTTAATGAAAGAAGAGGTCATGAATTTGAAGGAAACAGGAGAGGGTATATAGAAGGGTTTGGAGTGAGGAAAGACAAGGGAGAAATGTGTGATTATATTGTAATTTCAAAAAGAAAGGAAAAATAAACAAATAAATTATTTTTTTTCAAAAAGAAAGAAACAGACAACAACAAGGGCTGACAAGAAGATGAGGGAATGGGGACCCTCACATACTGCTGGCATGGATGGGAACTGGCCCACCCACTATAGAAACCGGTGTGTAAGTCCCTCCAAAAACTAAAGCTAGAGCTGCCATGTGGCTTAGCTCTACCGCTCCCGGGTATATCTCCAAAAGACTCCACGTCAACAGACCTCGGAGATGCCTGCATTTACATTTATTGCTCCACTAGTCACAACAGCCAAGCTATGGAACTAGATATGCACCAGTAGACTAAAAGATAAGTAGAATGTGAGACGCAGGCACAAAGGACTGGTGCTAAGCCGAATTCTGCCATTTTCTGGAAAACAGATACAACTAGAGAGCATCATGTTAAAAAAGCCAGCTCAAAAAGACAAATGTCTCGTGTTTTGCTTGTAGGTCTTAAAATTCTATAAGGATACACATATACACAGTTATACACCCATACATGAATGACATGAAAGCAGAAGGAAGATGAGGGGAAGCAAAGGCTAGCTGGAGAGAGACAGGAGGGAGAGGAGGGGAAGTCACAGACTCCGTGAGTGTGGTCCAAGTACATAATGCATTTGAGATAGATTATATTTATGAAACCCAATACTATATACAACAAACTCACAGCAATACAAATATTTTGAATAAAATTGTATACGTTCCCTTTCTAATCCTGGAGCTATCCTAAGTCATCTTCCATGATAAAAATAGGAACAGCAAGCCTGGCGGTGGTGGCACATGCCCTTAATCCCCACACTTGGGAGGCAGAGGCAGGCGGATCTCTGTGAGTTCGAGGCCAGCCTGGTCTACAGAGTGAGTTCCAGGACAGCCAGAGTTACAACAGAGAAACCTTGTCTTGGAAAACGAAAAAAATGAAAATAAAAATTAAGAACAACAATGTCAAACTTATACTTGATTTGTCCCTCACCAAGCAGGGACTCAACTTTCCAGGACTGGACCAAAGTTCCAGCCCTGTGTTTGTTGAATATCAAGTCTATACTGGAAATGACACATATAACTGTGATGGTTAATCTTTATTGGCATATTTATTGGACCCGGAATCATCTAAAAAAATACGTCTCTGAGTGGATTTACAAGGACATTTCCAGGAAAGGCTGAGAGAGAAGCCCCACCCCCAGAGTGGGTGGTGCCTTCTGGTGACAGTTGGATATAAGGAGGTCTGAAGGAAAAGCCATGCTGCCTGCAATGCTTTGCTTTCTGCTGGTGACGTCTACTCAGTCCATACTGCCACAGCTGCCACTTTCTTCACTGACGTGCAACCCAGCTTCTTCGACCTTCGACCTTCCAATGCAGAGAATCCTCCAAGCCTTCAATACCATATTGGGACTGCCGAGGCCTTCAGCCTCACACCTGCATAAATGAGGCAGCTTTGCTGTCTTCCAGGACAGCTGCAGTTGTCTTGGCTTATAGAAAGCTCACAATGCCAAACAATGGGTAAAATCTTCTCCTGGCCTCAACAAGCTCTTTAGGGAGTCACAAAAGAAGCGCAGCCCATGCACTGTTTTTGGAAGTTCCTAGAATCTGAGAGTCTTGACATGTAGGTGGCAACTCCATCATCTGGGCTCTTGGCCAACTGCAGTGGACTAATTCAGATTTCTAGTCTCACTCCTTCTCAGGGACCCGAGGATGCTTTGTTGTGCTGACACGTATTGCAAGTCAGCAAAAGGAAGGTTTCTACACTTCTTGAATGTCTCAGTAGAAATTTAATCTCTACAAAGAAGATCCTATGTGAACCGACTTGATCCAACCACTTAGCTTTCTTACAGAAGATTTAACATTCATAATATCTGCATCGCTAACCAAGTCGTCCTAATTACAACGGTGTATTCTACAGGACAGTTGACAAAGAAGAGCAAGAAGCAGTGTGAGATGCTGTGTTGCCAGTGTTCAGCGCCAAGATCTCAGGGTTGAGATGTCAGCGCTCTTTTCAGTGCTCACACTGATGATCTGAAAGCCATAACCATGCAGAGTTGAGTGGGTATAAACTCGGAGGACAGACATGGATGTGATTTAAACACGAGTCAAAGGCTGTGGAGGCTCCAGGCAAGCCTGCTTCTCTTGTGTCAGAATCTTGCATAATCCTCATTTCATTTTAGGGTTGCGTACTGCATGGGTTTATGGAACTTTTGACTTAGGGCATAAAAGGTCTGAAGCCCCAAGAGTCGGGGTGGGTGTTGGTTGGTAGTTCAGTGGTTGGGTTGCTGTCGTTAGTGTGATAATTCCTAAAAGAACAAAGGTTGAAGGGATTGATTTACAGACCATGAGCTGAGATACTAGTCTGACTCACTAGTCCTCGCCAAGCTTAGGACAGTCTAAAAGAGGCTGTGAAGATTTCTACTTTTCTCTCTTTCTAAATCAAAGCCACTTGCAAAAGAGGTGAAGATTTCTTTTTATCTTTCCTTTCTCCTTCCCTAAATAGAGGTTAAAAGATTGTAGCGTACTGCTACATACTGCTTTCAGTGTGTCCCATAGGTTTGGGTATGTTGTGGAGTGATTTCCATTGAATTGGAGAATTTGTGGGCCTTTTGCTGTTGCTGTTGTTGAAATCCAGGTTTATTGCATGGTGGTCTGATAGGATGCAGGGGGTTATTTCAATTTTCTTGTATTTATTGAGGCTTGCTTTGTGGCCAAGAATATGGTCACTTTTGGAGAAGGTTCTGTGAGGTGGTGAGAAAAAGGTATATTCTTTTGTGTGTGGGTTAAATGTTCTATAAATACCTGTTAGGTCCATTTGGTTTATAGCATGTGTTATATATATTTCAAGAGTTCACTGGGGAAACCATCTGCCCTGGGGTGGGATAACTGTTATTTCCAGATTAAATAGACATAAGGCTAGTTAGAATTTTCATTTCTTTTTGTATCAGTTTTTATAAGAATGCATTTTTAAATATGTGCCCATTCATATGAATTTTTAAGTTACAAAGTTTTTTGTTTTTTTAATTCATTTTTATTAAAATTTTTTTATCCAATATATTTTGATAATTTTATTTCCCCTCCCCTACCTTCTTCCAAATCTTCTCCACCTCTTTACCCACTCAATTTCATATTTTTCTGCTCTCAAAAAAATAAAAAAATAATAAAAATAAAAACAAACTTTTTTAAAAAAAAAAGACAAAAAAAAAAAAAGCCAAGTCAAAACAAAACAAAAAGCACACACGCCAAACCATGGAGTCTGTTTTGTGTTGGCCAACTACTCCTGGGCATGGGGTCTGCCCTGAGTGTGGCTGATACACCCAGTGACACTCCGCTGGAGAAAACTGCTTTTCCCTTTTCCAGCAGGGATCAATTGCAAATAGCACCTTAGTGAGGGGCAGTACTGTGTGTCCACTTCCCCTCATCTTAGGGACGGGACTATGTGACTTCCCCTTCTCATTGCTGGCATTTTCTCTGGTTTGAACCTGTGAAGGCCTCGTGCGAGCTTTGCCTCTCTTTGACCTAAATGGTTTGGACTGAATCATTTTCTTCAGCAGTTTGGCCAATCAAAATCTTGCTGCCTCTGTAACCCTAAACTCCACATTCTGATCTTGCCCAGAGTTAACTCTGCCCTCTCAGAAATGATTACAGAGGTGGAATTTGAAAGATGTTTCTGAAACACAAAGCATGTACTGAAGTAGCCCTCATTTCTCTGGAGGTTTCCCTGTGTGGCTTTCCCAGGTAGATCTGTACATAAACATTCACTACCCATTAGGGACCTGGAATAGCAGAGGCTTGATTAATTTTTATCATAAGTCCCCTGGGTCTACTCAGAGCAGATCATATAGTGACAACAGACAGTAGCGATTTCAAGATGAGTGGACGTGAAGCTTACTTTTAGAAACTTACTGCCTTTATTCCACATCTGAATTTGTTAGTGTTCTGTTGGTTGCAAGAAACAGATGGATTTTCTTCTTAAATAACCAGACTGTGGCCCGAAGGTCAACTGATCCCAGGGCTAGGGCTTGGCCAAGGCTCCTATCTCAGTCTCTCCACCTGTCAGCTTTCCTCTCCTACTCTCCCCCAAGTCACCAGAAACATGACAGCCAGTGGAACCGGGTTCACCCAACCCAGCTGTGTCATCAGACATAAGCTGAGAAAAATTGACCCCAGGAGACAATTCAACTGCTCACCCGCCCAGTGGTGTCACCAGACATTAGCCTAAGGAAAACAAATCCCAGGAGACCATTCAACTGCCCATCCTAGCCCAGCTGTGCATTTCCAGGACATCAACTGCAGCCAGTGGGGTGGGAAGCATAATGGTCTCAGCGAGGACCGGTGTCCACTTCTAATCAGTCAGCAATGAAGAAGGTTGAGAACATGGCGGATTTCATTCAAATTGTGTACCTAGCAGCATTCATAGCATTGCAGTGAGTACTCATTACTGCTCATAAGTTCTAGATCCTTCCACATGTGGAACATTCTAAGACAACACATTCCAAAAAGAGATACTTATTTTTCAGGAAGTTAACATTTCTGAACTGCCCGTAGATGTGTCTGATGCACAAAATAGACTGGGCCTATCTGGATGCCCATCTGATTAGGGTTCTTCTGATCTAGGGTACACCACTGGCAGAGTCAGCTCAGTATTCTGACCTTGAGACAGAAACACAGTCAGCAGAACTAAGATCCTTGCACCCACAAACCCCACACCAGCCTCTCGGAGTCTGGTGTGATGACAACCTGTGGCTGATGATGAGCCAGAGATCCTGAGTCTGGATCAACTGTTGGCCTTCCCAGGTCAAAGGCTGTTGGCCTGGTCCCTACTCTAGAGACTGAGCATTCAGTATCTACTTTCCTACTTCACAGGGTATATGTTGACTCTCTAAGATACAAATAATTGAGCTGTGAAAGTTTCTATAGGTACAAAGTTGGTACAAAGACCAACTTGTTAACACAGGCCAACCTATAATCTCTTCTTAGGATAACCCAGCTGCCTTTTTACCTAGGACCTACATCTATTGTTAAGTCCCTACCATATCTGTTCAGTCAACTGGCTTAAATATCTCTGATCCTGGGTTGGGGGGAACAGAGGACCATCTTGCCCTTAATCTGCAATGATTTCGGCCCAGTCACCCTCCCTGTTCCTGTGGAATTGGTCTTTGGCTAGGAGCAGACTTCCTGCCAGTCCAGGACTTTCTGCCTTAGAATGAGCAGAGAGTGGGAGGGAGGGGGAGAAAGGAAATGTTTACCATCTGCTCAATCTGGAGGATACCAGGAGATCAATTTTTTGACACATAATGTTACCATGGGATAATAACAAATTTTAGTTTTCAATAGTAGGAAAAATTATAGACAGGAAAACAAAAGACTGAGGTTTTCCTATCAACTCAGCCACTAATTGACCACATGACCCTTAAGACTACAGTTGTATCTGTCTTCTTGTCTATAAGACAGAGCAGTTAGACCTCATCAATTAGCATCTGCATGTTCTTCCAGCTCCAATATCTGATGCTCCAGGTTCTGTGTACCAGAAGGAGTAGGGTGAGGAAGAGACACAGAGAGACTCAGTGGAGATCTGTGCTCTCTGAACCTGGAAACAGACCTTAGGTGGAGGGCCTAGACTTTCGTTCACAGGATTATAAAATCCATACCTGAACCACATATCATATGAATGCTGAATTTAAAAAAAAAATATTTTAAGGCTGGGGAGATAGTTCAGTGGGTAAAGTCCTTCACAAGGACCTGAGTTCAGATCTCCGGCACCCACACAAAAGCAGGGCATAACATGAGTCTGTACCAGTGCTGGGATGCAGAGAATGGCAGATCCTGGGGCTTGCTCCCAGCCATCCCAACTGAATCTACAAGATCCTAATTCAAAGACAGACTTACTATCGGGAGTGATAAACAAGACACCAGAGATCAACCTCTGCCATTCACAAACACATGCACACACACATGCACACACATACATACATACATACACACACATATGCACACACATATACACAGGACTGTGCACCCACACAGATACACACACAGAGATACACACACACACACCTGTGCACCCACACAGCTGGGTGTGTGGTGTGCACACCACAAAACCACGCTGAATGTAAACCTCTAAGGAATGTTTTTGGAGTTTTAACTTGTAACAATTTGAAAAAAATAATAAGCGGCATATGGTCTTCATAGGTCTGTGGCTGCTCCAGCTGCTGCTGTTGTTGCTGCTACTGCTGTGACAGACTGCTCCAACTGCTCCAGCTGCTGCTGCTGCTGTGACAGACTGCTCCAGCTGTTCCAGCTGCTGCTGCTGCTGCTGCTGTGACAGACTGCTCCAGCTGCTCCAGCTGCTGCTGCTGCTGCTGCTGTGACAGAATGCTCCAGCTGCTGCTAGCAGTCTCTGAGTCTGCTACTCCAAAAACAAATTTCCTCTTCCAGACCACAGGCAAGATGCATGAGAAAAACCATACTATGCGTGTGCTTGCAGAAGCAAGACCTGTGCACACCACACAGCTGTGTGGTGGGAACACGTGCACGTGCGTGCACTCACACACACACACACAGACTCCAGTGTAATGCCAGGCAGTGGTGGTGCATGCCTTTAATCCTAGCACTTGGAGGGCAGAGCCAGGCAGGTCTCTATATATTCAAAGCCAGACTGGTCTAATTAACTAATTCTAGGCCACCCTAGGCTGAATAGTAAGACCTCTCTCAAAACAAAAACAAAACCTCACCAGTGTATTAAACCGAGAAGCCAGAGGCAGACCTCTCAAACACAGACATCTGAGATACAAATAGCATTGTAGGTCAATGGAAAAGGAACTTTTCAACAAATAGTGACTATGACAATTGTGTATACAAGGAAGAAATATTGAATTAAGTCCCTGTCTCTTAATCATACACAAAATTAACTTCAGGTGCATGAAGACTATAAATACCAAATCAGTTAAAAAAATATAGGAGAACACCCAATTACATCGCAGTATGAAAGGATTTCTCAAATAAGATCTCAAAAACATTAAACATAAAGCACAAACCAATAAATGTGACAACATTAAAATTTCCCAGAGGATCCTAAGAGAACGAAGACAATAGGGAAAAAGCCAAGTACTATGGTATGCACCTGTCATTCTGGCAGGGAACTGGGGAGGGGGAACCATGAGTTTGAGGGCACCCTGGGCAATTTAGCAAAATTCTTTCAGAAAATAAAATTGCAAGGGAGTTGGGATATAGATCAGTAGGAAAGTGGCTTGTTAGCACACTCAAGGCCCTGGATCCACCACCCAGTACCACTACCATCACACACACACACACACACACACACACACACACACACACACACACACACGATGGGAGAGAGAGGCGGGGGGAGATTTGTGGTTTTGTGTTGTGGTACTCACCAGAGAAGACTGCTCAGACATGGATTATCCCAGTATGGTCCTAAACCTTTCTCAGGATGAGCATTTTAAACACAAAAACCATGTCCTGGGTTGACATACTTCAGTTAACAAGAACAGTTAGCCAGAAGCAGAACTACAAAAGCTAAAAAGCAAGGTTAGTACATTTTGAGATGTTGTGGAAGTTTATATTTAGTTATGTATGAAATAATTGTTTCATGCACTGTTGGGTGAGGGGCTGCCTAGGTCTTGCATTTTATATTGTCTGCAGGTGTTGGATTTCTGTGGGGGATGTTTGATTGCTTATGATCTGCACCTGAGGAGTTCAGAGTCAATAAAAACATCTGAGCTCAGATGCTCAGGGTTCCACTGTCAGTATGGCACTGGCCATGATGGTGGTTCCCTCTATGGAGGTCTGGCAAGGTTTGAGTCTATGAAAATGCCTCCATGTCTTCCAGGCTGAGCCACTACAGCAGCATACAACTTCACTGAGACTTTCCCATAACTATATGGACTTTGATGAATTAGCACCTTGTTTTATTTTTGGCAGGTAGTACTGTCTATGTGCTGAGTTTTACAACCTGAATGACACTTCCATCATGGAGTCAGTTGTGCTAAGGTCTCAGGGTCTACTAAGGTCTGGGGCCCTGTTACAATTTGTAACATATATATTCAACAAAGGATAGAAATCAACATGTCCTGATAACCAATAAAATAAGCATTAAAGGGGTCTCACCAGTCATTAGTAAATACATGAAAACCTCATGGAATATAAATACATGTGCACCAAATTTATAGAGCTGCTTAGGACAAAAGACTAGAAGCACAGTGCTAGGAAGAGTTATAAAAAGAAACAATTCTGGAGAGAACTTGGCAGTGCCTAATAAAGTTGACTCTGCACATACTCCACAGCCTAAGGAGATGACCGTACATGGACCACAGGAGACATACACAAGAATGCCCATAGGAGTGTTGTTTCTAATAACCCCCAACTGGGAAGAGTCAAATGCCCATCAGCACTAGAACAGATGAGAACTGTGAAGCACTGCCCGGCAAAGAAAATGAATGAACCATAATCTCACAGAGTAACACAAACATGTCTCTCAAACATAATGTTTAACAAAAGAAACAAATTACTAAAGCAAATGATGTTTCTGTTTTGTACAGAACCCACAAGTAGACAAAAGTAGATATGAACACAGAGTTTCCGTTACTTTTTGTTCCCTTAACAAAGCAATGGCTTGAAACAACTATGATACTTTATGTTTACAATTCTGCAAGCCAAGGACATGCACAGTCAACTCTGGGAACAGTTCACTTCTTCTTTGCAATGCCTGGAGCATCAAGTAGGTTGGCCCAAATGTCTGGAGCTGGAGCCACTTGACTGAGGCCATGAGATAGGTGCTTAGATCTGATTCTCAACTGGGTTGCTAACATCTCGATGTGGCCTTTCCAAGTGGAGCTAAAGTACTGTGGTCTAAAGGTTCTAGGAAGGAATATTTCAAAACGATGTTATATAAGCTCTCATGGTCCCAGAAGGTACTATGCAGACTGCTAGTAAGAAGGAATCAATAGTTTCACTCAGCTGTGTACCCTATGAACTACAAGACCAAACCTTTCAGGAAAGATTTGCCCACCCGTACAGTAGTGGCACCGCTGTTGTGTGGGTAACCACTCACTCTCTGACTGGATTTGAGGCTTGCTGCACAGGTAGGTATCCGTGACTGGTATGATAAACCTGGTCAACCACCTGTGGTGATGGAGATTATAGGCTCTAGGTGGGGATAGAATACTGGTGTTTAGCTAAACTGACAGCATTAAACTGTCTTCTAAATATTGGTGTTTATACCCGTACACAAATGCTTCTCTCAGCCTCAATCACGGAGACCTCTCTTTCCAGTGAACATTGGTGAATGCAAGAAACTATGCACATGGTGGTAAGAATAAGTGACAAATGAGTGCTCAGTCCTAAACAAGATGCTCCAGTTTGCTTTCTGCTGCTGCGATAAACACCGTGACCAAAGAAACAACTCATGGGGAAAAGGATCAACTTTCGTTTGCGGGTTACACTCCGTGGTGGAGGAAAGCCAGGGTAGGGCTTAGCATAGACACCTGGAGGCAAGAGCTGAAGCTGAGGCCAGGAAGGAATTCTGCTCTCTGCTTGCTTCCTCCGGCTTGCTCAGCTACCTTTCTTTTCTTTCCCACGTTTCTTTTTGAGAATTTCATCCATGAGTTCCCTCCTCCAATCTCTCCATATCCTCTCCACCCCCTCCCAACTTCACGCCCGCCTACTAAGCCCACCTGGCATGGCCTACCTGTAGGTGTGTTTAGGGATGACCACTGCACAATGGCAACACCAGCTAACATCCCGACACGGATGGGGAAAATCTCTCGAGCTCCCACCATTGGATAAAGAGCTACAGACAATTAATTGCTTCTAAAGGAGGGAGAGATACTCAGCTATCTTTCTTATACCATTTAGGCCACCTGTCTAGGATGGGTGCTATCCATCGTGGCTAGGTTCTCTCATGTTGATTAATTAATTAATTAGTAATCAAGAAAATGCCTCACAGACGTCCCCACAGGCCAATCAGATGGCTATTTTTTCTCAGTTGAGGTTCCCCCTGCCTGGGTGTCTCTACTTTTTATCAAATTCACAGTTGACGCTTGCTGTGACGTAGGAAACTTATAACATACCCTCAAAGACTCAAGGAGCACTGCAGAAAATGAGGGTGAACAAGAGTCTAAGAATGAGAGATTTGGAGGGGTGTGAGATTCCGTCTTCTGGGCCATGCACGGCCACGGCAAAACTCGAAACACCTGTGGTTGTCCACACTGGATCTGCACAGGAATAGACCTGCCAGCATTCCAGCATGGATTCCAGAGAGGAACCATCACTGCAGAACTATTTGCTGATAGTTCAAGATCCAGGAAGAGAGGGAGTTGTTGCCTTCAGTCGTGTATCCACTGGTGAGCCCAGGATCCAATAGATATTTTTGATCCTATAGTGACACAGACAGCTCATTAAACTAAATGGTCACAAACAACCCTAGAAAAGTGACTTGTAGGGAAGATGGAGGGATGATAGGGACGGGAGAGAGATGAAAGAGGGTGCAATGGGAGATGTAATCAGAACACATTATATACATGCATGAAGTTGTTAAGAACAGAGCAGAAAGATGTAACCCCATGTGCGAGTATCTTTTTTTGTCTTTTGTTTTGTTTTGTTTTGGTTTGGCTTGGCTTGGCTTGGTTTTTTCAAGACAGGGTTTCTCTGTAGTAACTCTGGCTGTCCCGGAACTCACTCTGTAAATCAGGCTGGCCTGGAACTCACAGAGATCCATCCACCTGCTCCTGTCTCCCAAGTGGTGGGATTAAATAAAGGTGTGCACCACCACCGCCCAGCCACACGTATCTTTTAAACATTCACGTGTACCATGCCTGTTAATGTCACATTAACCAAAGCAAATCATAGGAACAAACCCAGAAGTCACCATGGAAGAAAACACCAGGGCAGAATGGAGGGAGTAGGAGTTCATTGGAGCAGCCCCTATGTAATGATCTGTGACGGATGGTAGAGTAAGAAACGATCATTCTCACAAGTAGTAGCTACCTTGCAAGATGAAAGGAAGATTCAGCCAGGGAAGTGCACAGAGGGAGAGAATGAATTCTTGACAATGGTCTATTTCTAGACTGACTTGTGCTTAAAGTAGGGTGTGTCTTATTCTTCTCTAAAATGTCAATTTCACACGACCAAGCATTATACAGTTGATAAATCTTACATTTATGTCTTTGTACATGATTTATAATATAACGTTTCATCAGACGATTAAATGAAAAACAGATACAAATTAAATATATTTCAAAGCTCTCAAGCATGTCTGAGAACATTGTAAGGAGAGCTAAAGCCCACTCAGGGCTAAAGCTTTTCAGAGTAGTAGAATTATAATTGATGTAAAAATTTCTTCTTATACCCTTCCTTTTACATTCTTCTGTGCTTTTCGATTTTTTAAAGATAACCACTTATTGTTTCTAGAATCATTAAAATTTTCTGGAAGAAAGCCAACGTGTACCTCCCGCAAAATGTTGTCCAGGTGAGTTGAGGAAGCCTGGTTCCCAGGAGAACCCCCACAGCCCCGGAGCTCCCCACAGGTTTCACTCTCCTCCTGGTTCTTCTTATCAGGACCACCAGAAGTTATTTTCTAGACGGGCAGAAGGTACCCTGGGCTTCTCGGGATAGACCGTGATAAAAATTAAATCAGAACTACTTGATTTAGTCCGTGGACATGAATAGTATTGCCAAGCCCTGGATTCGGTGCTTAAATGAGAACTGTCAGTCAGAAATGGAAAGAGCAAAGGGGACTAAGGATGATGAATTGAGGTGTCTTGCAACCTCTCTGTTACGAATCACAAGATACCGAGGACAGTGGGAACTTTCTCTGGGGGTCATCCACAGACGCTCCTCCTCCTATTTAAAGTCATAATTGAAGGAAGTTAACATAACGACCTCTGGGAAAGTATAAAGAGGAAGGGAATGCAACTTCCATCTAATACATTAAGCCTGGGTGATCCATCTGCTAGATGGCCTTACATAAGCTACCCCAATCCTGTGCCTGCGAGCTGCCCGAGGCCCTGCTACAGCAGAGTAGCAGTCGCCACCGCTGTTCTTTCTTCGCTCCCACGAGAGAAGCGTGTGGAAGGAGACGGGGGCTATGAACTTGGTTTCCGTTTGTTTGGGTTCTTTGTGGGGAGGAGGGTCTGAGACAGGTCTCTCTGTGTAGCCCTGGCTGTCCTGGAACTCACTCTACAGACCAGGCTGGCCTCGAACTCAGATATCTGCCTGCCTCTGCCTCCCAATTGCTGGGACTAAAGGTGTGCGCCACCACTGCCCAGCTTGTTTGGTTGTTTTGTTTTAACATTTATTTATTTGAGGATGGTCAGAAGGCAACTTTCAAAAACTGTTCAGGAGTGAGTTCTCTCTTCCCCACCATGCCCTGGGAACTGGACTCAGGTCATCAGTCTTGGAGGCAAATTAAGTACCATTAGCTCTGACCCATCTTTCCAGCCAGAAGCTAAGCCCTTTGAGAAGACACAGTCTTCTATTTTTAACTCTGTGGAGTTGTGTTTTCCTGAACTTACTTCCCTTCAGTAAAACTCCAAAATCTCTTTGGCCACTGTGAATACAAATAGCCAGCACTGTGGCTCATGTGGACGAGAGGCCGGAGAACCCTAGCAATGTGCCGCCACTTATAGGACCAGATGACCGGGGTAAAGGCTGAACACTGCTGCAGGGCTCGGAGGGCACCGAGAATCCATCTCTGTACCAACTCACAGCGAGTAACAGGCCATCTTAGACACCTGTAGTTGCTTGCCTTGGTTTCAGACAGAGATGGAGTAGAGAGATGGCCACAGTGGGTACAGGGGGAATTTATATTCCTCCACTCACCAAGGTTTATGAAGAAAGAGAAAATGAATCTGCCCTTCCCAGAGTTCCATCCTCACCTCCTCAAAGCCCATTGCTATTTGGACCAGAACAGGGGTTTAGAATAAATGAGTCTTATAGGAATGAGTCTGGATATAAACGAGTAAAACCATGTACATAGACCTACCTATTTTCTTCCTGTTCTTCTACAGCCAGGAAAACTTCAGCAGCAATATTGGGCTGGAAAGTGAGAAATACGCAAAGATTGCCAACCTGTCAGGGTCCAGGCAACTTCCAGCTCAAGCAAGTCCTTCCTTATGAAGTTCTCACC
The DNA here is from genome assembly GCA_026225945.1 of Cricetomys ansorgei. Taxonomy (NCBI): domain Eukaryota; kingdom Metazoa; phylum Chordata; class Mammalia; order Rodentia; family Nesomyidae; genus Cricetomys; species Cricetomys ansorgei. Next base: position 15,316,616 of record JAMJFZ010000182.1, on the reverse strand, counting down.
CACATGTATGTGTCCCTAAAAGTTACAGCCAGAGGATTAATCCACCTCGCTCGAAGGGGCCTGCACCCACCGCTTGCCACCAACCTCCTCCAAAGAGAAACTGAAAAGGGGTTTTTCACCCGCCTGAAAGCTTTCAGAAACTTAAAAATACCCCCCAACATCTGAGCAGAGCGGCTCACACCTGTAATTGCAGCCTTAGGGAGACAGACCCAAGGATTAGCACAAGTCAAGGATAGCCTGGGGTACATAATGACTGCCAGGCCAACCTGGGCTACAGTATAAGACCCTGTCTCACAAAAAAGAAACAAAGAAAAAGAAAAGCTGACAACACCCTCCCCCAACCAGGATATGTATGACTCTTCCAAACACATTATTTTGTACCCAGGAGGAATTTGACTTCCCACAATCTCCTGCTTGCCTCTGAGCACCTCCCCAAGCCATTACTCAAAGGACTCAGACTTTGGGAGTTCAGGTAAGTTCTCCAGGGCCATATTTTCCTTAAGGAGTAGGTATTTCTTACTAGGACTAAAAGGCTGTAAGGCTTGTGTCTTCTGCTGGTAATGATCCGGTTTCCAATGAACTCCTGTCCATGGCAAGACACAAGCTTTATTCTTCAGTTCTCAGAATCCCTTGACCGGTTGGAATTAATGAAGCTACAGAAGGCCAATAGAACAAAACTGTAGGAAGAAAAAGAAAAGTAAGAATCTGTAATTTAATGCTGAAATAGCCATCACGGCTCTGATATCGTGACTAGGGAGCCTCACTACCACAGGCCAAAACAGCCCAGGGAAACCATCAGGGACGTTAGTGAGCATCCTGGGAGCAAACTCTCATTTTAAGACCAAAGAGCCAGCTGCTTGGGTCCATGAGCAGGCCAACTGCTGAGCACAGGCTCCTTGCAAGAGCACTGTGCTAGCTGGGACGCCGAATGGATGCTCTCTGTGGTAGCAAGGTCTGGGGTGAGTGGGAAGGAGGGTGCAGCCAACTGTCCTAAGACCTGGCATCCAGATTCCAGGTGCTTCCCAAAAAGCCCCACCTGAGTGCAGCTCCACCAAACACCTGCATGAGAAAGTGTTTGGCACCAGATGACAAGGCCATGCCTGCTCCAGGAAGAGCAACAGAGGTGAGATATTTCTGCCAGAACAGTTTCCTGGTGTGTGCTGCTCCTCTCAAGGGCACCAGGAGATGAAGGAGGTGGTGTCTTCTGTCGCTCGTCCCAATGACCTCTACCATCTGTCAGTACTACTTGATGCCACCCTTCCAGTGCCCAATTCGGTCAGCACCCGCCTTACCTGTGGATATTTTCCACTCGACACATTGTGAATATCTTTCCATATGAGCATACAGTATCAATAAGGATAATCATTTAAAAGACTATGACATTTTATCACAGCAATATGCCAATTTGGAGTCTTTTTATTGAAAATAATTTTTTCATTCAGTGTATTATGTTTCACCTCCCTCTTCTCTTCCCAAGTCCTCTCCATAGTCCCACCCATCCAATTCTATGCCATCTTTCTCTCTTTCTCGAAAAAACAGTGAGGCAAATGAAAAGCAAGCAAACAAACAAAAAATCAGAATAAAAAACTAACAGGAAAAACAAAGAAAAAGCACAAGAAACACATACAAATGAACACATACACACAAATCATACAACACAAATTCAGAAACCATAATACATAAGCAAAATACCAGTAACGTTTAAAAAAAAAAAAACAAAACTCCAGTCAACGCATTATGAGGCAGAAAAAAAAAAAATCTCCAGAAATACCATTTTGAGCTCATTCAGTGTTGGCCGTCTATTGCTGGGCATGGGGTCTGCCCTCACGTGTGGCTTGCAGACCCAGGGAGACCCAGGAGAAAATTAACTGTTGCTCAGCCAGCAGTTGACACTTGAATCACTTATGAGCTAGGGATGGGTTTGCGTCCACTTACCCTCTCAGTGTTGGGACCCCAGCTAGCGTGGACTTGTGTAGACCCTGTGACTGCTGCCACAGTCTCTGTGGATCACATGTATGTCCGTCAGTCCTGCTGTGTCTAGAAGATACTGTTTCCTCGATGTCATCCAAATCTGCTGGCTCTTACAATCTTTCTGCCTCCGCTTCCACAGAGTTCCTTTAGGCCTGAGGATCTGATAGCGACATCCCATTTAGAGCTGATGTTCCAGGGTCTCTGACTCTCAGCACACATTGTCCAGTTGTGGCTCTCTAGATCCATCTTCTACAGAAGGAAGCTTCCCTGATGATGGCTGAGTGACACACTGATGTGTTGGTATAGCAGAATATTGTTATTTTATCGCTAAGTTCCTTTAGCAGAATATTATTTGGTTTTCCCCTAAGTCTATGACCTATACACTAGTCTCAGTTTCGTGGCCACTGGATCAGTGTCAAGCATGGGTTTCATCTCATGAAGTGAGACTTAAATCCAATCAGAGAGTGGTTGGTTATTCCCACAACTCTCGTGTAGCTATTGCACCAGCATATCTGCAGACAGGTCACCACTGTAGACCACAGGTTTGGAGCTGGATTTGGTGTTTTCCTTCCTCCTTTGGTAGCATGCAAAGTACCTTCCAGTACCATGAACAGTAGTCAGTCGTGAAGTAGAGAAAGAGTGACGGCTCTACTTAGGCACCAGCTTGCCTTCTTCGTATTCAGTGAGATATATAGGCGTTGTCTTCAGCAACAGGGACTTACCATCACTTTGTGGAGAGCAACCAATAGCCTTGGCAATAGCCTGAGTCCTTTGGGGGTTTCCATGGGGCCCCTGAGGCCAACAACTCAATTAGATGTAACCCATTCCTGGCACTGGAGGTTTCACTTAGTGGTGAGATATGCTTTGTCGGGGGCTTTGAATCCCTCGTTATTTGGTGATTCCATTTATGTTTATTTCATATGTGTATATATTTTAAGAAGCGTCAAGTATATGTTTTTATATGACCCCCTCAGGTGGCCCTTGCTGTTAGTTCTCCCTCCGTGTACTCTCTCCATTACCTTTTCTTCCCCCGTCCTCTCCATTGAATCCTCCCACTCCAGTCTCCCCAGTCCCCGGAACGCTCCACACCTGTGTATTCTATTCTCTTCTTTGGGGGAGCCTTTCCTCCCCCTAGTCCCTTATTCTGTACTTGGTCTCTATGGTTATACTAACTGTACCATGCCTATCAAAGGCTAAAAAGCTAATGTCCACTTGTAAGTGAACACATACCATATTTGTCTTTTTTAGGTCTGGGTTACCTTACTAAGGATAATTCTTGTCTAGCTCCATTTACCCAAGGATTTCATGAGTTCATTTTTTTAAACAGCTGAGGAATATTCCATTGTATAAATGTGCCACGTTTTCTGCATTCATTCGTCTGGTGATGATAGGCTGCTTCCAATGTCTGGCTATTGTGAACAGAGCAGCAGTGACCATGACTGAGCAAGTGTCTCTGTGGAGGATGATGTGTCCTTTAGACACGTGCCCAGGAGTGGTACAGCCGGGTCTTGAGGTAGATCAATTCCCATCTTTGTGAGGAGCCGCTACACTGATTTCCATAGTGGCTGCACAAGTTTTCAGTCTCACCAGCAAGACGTAAGTGTTCCCCTTACTCCACACCTTGCCAGCATGAGCTGTCATTTATCTCTGTCATTCTGGCTGGTGTAAGATGGAACATCAATGTAGTTTTTATTTAAGTGCTTCTCATCCATTTGTGTTTCCTCTTTTGAGAACTCTGGATCTGTATCCCATTTTAAATTGTGTTATTTGTTTTCTTGATGTACAAATTTTTTAGTTCTTTATATATTTTAGATACTAACTCTCTATTAGATGTGTGATTGGAAGAAAAAATCTTTCCATTCTGTAGTCTGCTGCTTTATCCGAATGACAGGTGTCCTCTGCCATGCAGAAGCTTCTTGGTTTTATGGGGTTCTTTTTATTAATTGTTGTTCTTAGTGGCTGTACCATCGATGTTCTGTTCAGGAAGTCTTTTCCTGTGCCAATGAGTTCAAGGCTATTCCCGTCTCTTTCTATTTCTCTTATATCAGAGTCAGGGTATCTGGTCTTATGTTGAGGTCCTTGATCGATTTGGAGTTGAGTTTTTGTGCAGGGTGATCAGTGTGGGTCTATTTGCATTCTTCTACATACAGAGATCCAGTTTGACCAGAACCATTTATTGAGGATGATTTTTTTTTTCCAGTGAGTGTTTCTGGCCTCTTTATCAGGTGTCTACAGGTATATCAACTTACTTCTATGTCTTCCATTCTATCCCAGTGATCAGCGTGCCCGTTTTCATGCCGGTACCATGCTGTTCTTACTACCACAGCTCTGCAGTGCCATTTGAGATGGGGAATGCTGAGACCTCCAGCAGTTCCTTTCTTGTTTAGGATTGTTTGAGCTATCCTGAGGTCTTTGTGCTTTACTTGGATCATTCTTGTTTTCCACAATGCAATGAGTAACAGTAAATAATATCTGTGTTCATTCATCTGGCTATTTTTTTTAACATAGTTTTTCAAAAGTAGAAATGTCAGGTCAGACATTATGGACTTTTAAAAGACTTCTTCATAAGTTGCCTATACTTTCTTCAGAGAAGTGGTTCCAGACCCGGGTTCTACCAAGATTTTTGTCACTTATGACTACACATAGAGTGGCAGTTTGAATAATGATGGCCCCATAAGCTCACATGTTTAAATGCTTTGTCCCTAGTGAGTATAACAGTTTAGGAGCGATTAGGATGTGTGGCTTTGTTGGAGGAGGCATGTCACTGGGGACTGGCTTTGAGTCTCCAAAGCCTCCTGCCATCCCAATGCACTCTCTAATTTCCTACTGTGGTTTGAGATGTGGGCTCTCAGCTGCTACTCCAGCCAACACACCCTCTGCCCACTGTCTGTTGCCTGCTGCTTACTGCCTGTAACCTGCTGTCTGCTGCCCGCTGCCCGCTGCCCACTGCCCGTGCCTGATGCCCGCTGTCTGTGCCTGCTGCCCACTGTCCACTGCGTGCTGCCTGCTGCCCACTGCCTGTGCCTGATGCCCACTGCCCACTGCCTGCTGCCCACTGCCACACTGCCTCACCATGGTGGATTCTTTCACTCTGGAGCTACAAGTCCTCGACAAACTCTTCCTCCTATACGTTGCCTTAGTCATGGTGCTTTAGAGCAGTAGAAAGATAACTTCATCCAATGGAAGACGATCACTCATTGCACACTTAATGGTGCACTTTCCAGGAGGCTGAACCCCTGGACACTTTCCCTATGTTGTAGTTTCAGAAGAGGGCAGACCATCACTGGAGGTGTGAGGAAAGAAGACTTTTTCCTCAATATGCATCTTAATTTTGATCAAGACACTTTCTTCTTGTAAGTTTCAAGTTCTTGTGACCATCTCTACGTGGTGAAATTATGGGAAATATCTGTCTTATTTTGCTTTTCCGTATCTCTAATGCGTTTTAACGCCTAAGAAAAGTCAGTGCAGTTTCTCTCCTTCCACACTGACTTTCAATCCAGGTAATTCTTTGCTCTGAAACCATTTTATCCACCGTAAGCGATAGCACCATCCCTGGGCTCCATTCATTACATGTGGTAGCACCCCGAGTTGTAGCAACTAAAAATGTCTCCCAGGGAGTCAAAAATGCTTTCAGGAATTATCAGTGTAGCCAATATTAAAATTAATAAACATTCAGGGTGCCTTGTGATACCCCATGTTTCAAAGTATTAACTTGTAGTGTATCCTCAACAATCCTCTGAGGTAAATACTATTCTTATTTATTCACTTTGGCAAGAAAGAACCTGAAAACAGAGAGACTGAGTAATTTACCCAAGATCACACAGTTAAAAGACACAGGATCCTAAAATGAAATCTATCAATTCTGGCCCATGATTCCAGTTATTTCTCTGAAGCTCCCTTCCGTTAGAAGGCTGTTCATTTGTTAAGGTTCCTTTAAGAAATTTAATTTTCCAGAGAAAATCTTAAAACCTATAATGCAAGGCTAGGCATGAAACACAATGGTAGACTGCCTAGGATGCCCAAGTACTGACTTTGACCCTCAGCGCAACATAAATGAACAAAACCCACATTTAATGTAATATAAAACATGCTAGCAATATTATAACAAAGTCCCGGGTGCTCGCCACCTGACTCTAATAAAGATGTCCGTACTAGACCTGATTGTCCTGTGCTTCCCTTTTGTTGTGGTTTGGGTGTGAAATGTCCTCCAACCCTTCATGTGTTTGAACACTCAGTCCTGCACTGGTGGTGCTCTTTGGGCAGGTTGAGGAGAAGTGCGACATTAGGGCGGACTGTGAGGGTTTATAGCCTGACCTCACTTCCTGCTTTCCTCTTGTCTGCAAATGCCGTATGCTGGCTGCTCCCTGTTATCACTGCCTGTGATGACCGCCCCATCTCCTCCTGCCTCATGATGACTGTCCCATCTCCTGCTGCCTTTGGCATGTGTTTTCATTTGCTCATCACAGTACCCCTTAAGGCAGGCAGGGCTGAGCACTCCTGCAGTTCAGTCTGGAGGGGTGAATCTAGAAAATGCAGACAGGAGTTGAGACAGGAGAATTAAGTCAATCAAGGGTATGAACTTAGCCATTTAGCCTGTGGTAGCTGGAACTCAAATTGCCCTGGAGACTGAGAAACAAGACATCCCACAGGTTGAAGAAGCTGGGATTTTACCAATTACTCCTCGTCAATCCCCAACTGAAGTAGCTTTGGGGAATCCATCAGTGCTCTCCACCTCCAGCTTCTCTAGCTCTCCAGAGTTCCCTGGTGGGGAGTGTTAACAGTAGCCTAAGCGGGGAGTGAAAGCCCAGAGAGCCAGCCAGGACGCCTATGGCTGCTAAGACCTCTGCTGCATCAACTGTGCTCTGTGTTAAGGATCTGGCTCCCAGTGCTGTCCGTGGTGGAATCTTGAGGGTGTAGGAGCAGGGGAGTTTACATCAGTGCATACTTTGGGAGGTGGTGGGTGGTGGACCCCAGTCTCTTCATCTGGTTTTGCTTCCTGCTCACTGAATGGTGAGCAGTTTGCACCTACCATCAATCACTATGGATGATGCACATAGTAGGAACTCAGTATCTTCATGAATTGAGACAGAATATTAACTTACCACCAGAAAGAAATGCATTATCCATGACAGGAAGGTAGGGGACTTTTTCTTAAGGGAAAAGCATTAAGAACTGTGACATTTTTGCTGGGGGAGAAGCAAATGATCTGTTTGTTTTATCAGATACTGACATTACCTTCTCTGATGTTTGGCAATGTCCTCAAGATGAAAGATGCAGAGAGAGGCAGAACTAGCAGTGTAGAGCAGCGGTCTCCAGACAGCCCTCACACATCCCAAGGAGAGCTCCAGTAGATAGCTACTGCGCAGGAGGAACACAATGTGGGTGTCTTGCTCATCTTTAAAGTTAGAGCTGAGTCTTCCCAAAATGGAAATATGGATTGACCCTGGGATACCCACAGGGTCAAGTTCATCGAGGTGCCTGAGGAACAGCGGGAAGCTCTGCATTTCTCACTTTCTCTTTTCTAACACAGTGCAGCTTATGTATGTCCGAGTGATGGGATATATGGATTATTACATAATCTTAATTAAACTAATCCCACAAGAAGAACAGAAGGCTGAGAAGGATTCCCGCAATAAAATCTCACATGAGGATAATACCAACACTGTAAGCACAGTGTCTGAGGCAGCTCCCACTCCCACCCAGGGAAACACTTAGCCAGCCACATTAAAGAGACGATGTGCTCATCATGGCTGCCAACGGGTCAGCTTAAAATAGATGAAATCATTGACTCTGCCTGAAGTCTAAACTTATAGTTGTCATTACAGATTCTGGATCGCACTTGAAATGAACACCCCTTCATACTGGGGTGGTAAGAAGCCATCACGATTAGCATGGAATTGAACTATTCCCCTCATTACTTTGTCTTCTCTTTTGACTTTTCTATGTTATATCTGTTTTCATAATAGGCAAGACAATAGGGAAAAGTGGAAATGTGTCATCTTGATTCCTGAACAGTTACACAGAGCTCTGTTTCCACGAGTGTCGTCATGAGGGTTGATGGATAAGCACTGTATTAATCATGTCTCCATCAGATGACAACCACAACATATTAGGATCAAGCTGAGTGAATAAAGTCAAGCAAATAAGTCAGGAATGGGGTTAATTATAGCGAGAGGCTAAGCAGATAGGCAGGTGCCAACACAAAGAGAAGCAACTGGCACTTTGATACCAAGGATCTCAACTAGCTCTCCCCTGCAGTTTTCACAAAGCCTATCCAGTATCCTGAATGGCCAAGGTTTCTAAAACTAGTAAAACTAAGGATTGGCAAGAATGCAGAGCATCCAAATAGTCATCCTCCACTTGTGGTGAAGGAAATCCCAGATGCGAGACACCGTAAGAGCTGACATACAGGACTTTCACGTTCTCAGAAAGCCACCGCACATTAGTCCCACCAGAACAGAAGCAATGAACACGCAGCCAAGAGCACAATTTCTAGATAGCTCTCTAGAAGAGGACGCTACGTGATGATTTCTCACTAGTGCCTCAAAAACACAAGGAAAGAGAAAAGAGAAAGGAAACGGTGGAGGAGATGAAGGAAGGAGAGGAAGAGGAGGACACATTAGCACCCCTCCGGAGCTCCTTGAGTGCAGTTTAGGGTGCATTGCTCTAGGTTCCCCACATCATTTCCTGAGTCTGAAAGCATTTCTGGGATGATGGAAATTGTACGTTAGTTTTGCTAAGCCGCAGTATCTAGATACTTGGCCAACCCACTTAGATATTTCTATAAAGATAAATTGTGTGTGTGTGTGTGTGTGTGTGTGTGTGTGTGTGTGTGTGTGTGTGTAGATTAACATATAACTTGGTGGCTTTAAATAAAGTAGAGTACCCTCCACAATGGAACAGCCTTTAGCCAAATGATTGAAAGCCTTAACAGAAAGAAGGCAGACGCCCTCCAGAAGAGAGAACTCTGTGGCAGAGCACATCTGGACTGATGTCCAGCCTCCCCTGCAGGCTTAGGATGTGTCCCATCTCCACAGTCACACGAGCCAGTTCCCACAGAGAGGCCTCTCAGTCGGTGTGCAGTCAGCTAAGACACCTGCTGACTTGTCTTTCTGGATAATGTGATGGTCCTTCTTTAAATCTTTGGCATCTACTACATCATGTATACCTTTTTAAATAAGTTTTTGTTTGAGAATTTTATATATGCATATAAATTTTTTTGTGTTTTGATCAAATACACCCGTGCTGGCTAGTTTATATCAACTTGACACAAACTGTAGTCATTTGAGAGGGTTCAGTCATTTTTAAAAAATGTTTTCAGGGGTTGGGGATTTGTCTCGGTGGTAGAGTGCTTACCAAGCAAGTTCAAGGCCATGGGTTTGGTCCTTGGTTCCTGTAACTGAACTCTGCCTTTTTATCTTGTACCGGAAAGCTTCTGTTCTCTCTCTACTTGTAACGGAAGGCTGTTCTCCTGCTCTCCTGCCCTGAAAACTATTCTCTTCCCACACTGAAGTGCCACTTGTAACTGAAAGTTACTGTAATAGATTCTTGTTCTATTGCCCCAACTGCTACTGAGACAGATTCCTAACTAGTAACTAAATCCCAGCTTGTACAGACTCCCACTGTGGTTTTTATTTTATTTTACCCTCTCTAGCTCAGGAAAGGTAGAAAGAGAGAAGAATAGGAAGAAACCTTCACAGCCCCTTACCTGCCTGAAGTCTGGGAACTGGACTAAACAGCTAACATCTTCTGTCCCACGAACTGTCCCCTAACACGAGCTGGAGCCTGCCTGCTCCCCCACCAACTGTCAACTGCCAACTGGCCACTGCCTCTTTTATACACTAAGCTATTCCCAGAAGTCCAAGCGGCATCCACTCATAAGGAAGCCTGCACAGGACAGATTCCAAAATGTCCTGCTACAGGTTCCAAAAAAATTGTTTTAATTGCATTTATTTACTTATTATGTTGAGGGGAACACTGTGCCACTGCGTGGTTGTGGAAGTCAGACAAGTCAGCTCCCTCTTTCCACCATGTGAAATCCTGAGGACGGAACTCGTCCTGCGGCTCAGTGAGGAGCACCTGTACCAGCTGAGCCCTCATGCCAGTCCAAGGCTCCTTCTTTCCCTGCCTCTTCACCAGCATTTGTTAGAACCTGTTTTCTGGATTATCACCATTCTGACTCGGGTGATAAGGGAGCTGAAAGCATTTTAAGTAACTTTTACCTGGAGAATAAGGAGGTCGGATGGTCTTTCTAGCGCCATTTGCATTTCTTTACTTTAGAAGGGTTTATTCTGCTCTTACTCCACTCACTGGTAGAATGGTTTGGGGTTTTTTGGTGTTTAATTTTTGTAGTTTTCTTTCTTTTTTTAAATATCCTGGATATTAATCCCCTGGCTAATGAGTAGCTGGCAAAGACTTTTTCCCTTTCTGTTGGCTCTTTCCTCTGGTGATTGCTTCTTCTGCTAGCTTCATCTTTGCTTCTTGGTTCTATGTAGTCTCACATGTCGGTCCACAGGACTGTTTCCTGCTGCTGAAGAGCTTTTTAGCAAGTCTTCAGAGAGGCTTCCGCCTTAGAGTGCTTCTCTCGAGCAGTTACAGTGTTAAAGTAACGTTCGATCGCTTAATAAAAGTCCATCGTTGAATTTTCCAATGTTCTTTATTAATCACAAACCACTTCAAATCTCAGGGAATTCAATACCCGGGGGAGGGGGGCTAGCAGAGACTTCATTCTTTTTCCCAAATCTTCCCCAAAAATCTCTCCTGCTTCTCCTTTGCCCTTTTAACTTTTTTCCTAGCCCCCTGTCCACATCCTGGCCTTCATTACAACACAATAGTATCTTAGCATACTCGGCTGAGGGTATCAGTGATCAGAGAAGACTCTGATCACTGGCCTGCAGACCTTTCACGTGATCAGCAGGGCTGGCACAAGGGTGTGAATGGGTAGGAACCAAGGCCTGCACCTGCAAGGCATCCCGCTTCACAGCTACAAGGCCCACAGGCCCACAACATCAAAGACTTATTCGCAAACCAAAACAGCACACAGGAGTAAAATATCCCACAACATTTCAGGTCTTAAGTCAAAGTCTTTGATCCAGCTGAATTGATCTGATTTAACAGACTCCTGATACTTTCCTCTGTTTCTCATCCTGACCCTGTCTTTCATTACTCTCACAGGAGCCCCACTGGTTTCCTGTCTTACCTAGACACCCAGACTAGCCGATGGGAATAAAAACTAAAATAAGACAATTTCTACATTATCTTTTTGGTATCACATTTAAAAAATGCTTTATGCTTTATTCTACCTAAGATTCTTTTATGGAGAAAGAAAACTCGTCAAGGTGACACGAAACTAAGGAGCACTGGAAAATCTCCAGCCTTTAGGGCAGAATGTACTTCCTGACTTTGTGGGAATCTGGATATTAACTTCTTTGCAAGGCACTCAGTGAATGGTACCTTCTCCACATGGTGCTTGCAAAATTGAAAAATAAATCAAGGAAGTAGCTCAGGCAGGCTGAGCCCAGACCTTATTACTAATGGACACTGTTCTAGTTTTTTTTCTCTTGCTGTGATAAAACACTCTGACCAAAGCAACTGAGGGAGAAGATGGTTTGTTTGATGCATAATTCCAGGTCACGATCCATCATAAGGGAAGGGAAGGCAGGAACTCAAGACAGTAACTTGAAGACAAACTTGCCCTTCTACCCACTTCACAGCCAAGAAGCATAGTAGGAACTGTGGGGAGCTCTAATTTCTGGCTGACTCACAGGCTAGCTTATGTTCAGCTAGTTGGGCCATCCTACACCAGTCAAGACAATCTCCAACATAGATGTACACAGGCCTATCTGATCTGGATGGTCTCAACTGACTCTTTCATCTCAAAAGACTCTAGACTGTGCCAAGTTGATGGTAAAAGCTAACCAGAATAGTCACCACACTGGACAATATGGCTGTTTATTGGCCATATTTCTCAACATTTCTCAACACTTTTACAATCTGATGACTCTCTTTTTGTTTCTGAGGCTATGCTGGGCTTAATCTCAAAATGCACACACAGAAATCTCCATTTCCATTTTTCAGTGTCAGCAGCCTGAGGAAAGGGGGCAAACATTCTTGGTCTGACATCTCAAGTCATCAGTTTCATGTTTCACGACTGTACACTATCCCAGAGTATTGCCATGGCAAAATTTGTATAACCAGATTATACTTTTCATAGTAAATCTAACACTGTAAATAGTAACTTGATATAAAAATCTTGGCATAAGACAGTTCTGAATGGATTCTCTTAATTACTGTCTAATAAATAGTATGGGTTGTTGTAGACAAATCTAGTATCAAACATTTCAACGTGACACTGCATCGATATATTTAATATAAAAGAAAATTTTAAAGATCATGAGATGTTACTCAGAGGACACGGTTTCAGTTAGGTAAAAAGGACAGCACTGAGCAATCTGTTGTTCGTCATCTGTACAGTTAATAACAATGTGTTGTGCCCTGAAAAGACACATCGATTAAACAGTAAATGTGAGGGGACAGCACACGCAGACAGCAGCTTGACTAAGCATTCTACAACCTGTATATACACCAAAGCATCCTATGCCTTATGTCATAAATACATAGAATTTTGTCAGTTAAAAAACAAGTATTTTTAAAAAAGAAAACCAGATTAATCTTTTTTGGATCAATACCAAGAGAATTCTCTATTTCCAACTCTTTATGGTTCTAGAAAGTCTATTTTATTACCCTTTCTTTATTCCTGTCCCAAAGTTCTTCTTTGTAATCAAAAAAGAAACAACTGGAGGAAAGACAGGTGGTTGAATAGGCTCAGTCCTGCAGAGTGAATGGATGTTCAGTCAGAACCACTCAGACACTTATGAGATTGCCATCTGAGAAGCCATTAAAACAACTCTTTAAGCCTGCACCAGTTGTAGTTTAACTTAATATCTTTGAAAAGTGCATGATTCTTATACACTCTGTACTGTGCTTAGCACAATCTAATAAATTCTAGTGGCAACAGGATTTTGAAAACTCTGTTAATTCATCACTGGAAAAACCACTGTAGCTTCTATATCTCTGCAGGCTCAAGTAGAGGAAGAAGGTCAGAAGTGTACATGAGGCCTTCAACAGAGATCTTAGCGAAGAGTAGCTGATCTGGGAGAGATGGGAACCCGACAGGTACTCAGGAGGCTCTCGGTGAATATCAAATACATTATTTATTAAATATTACGCGTTTATTACATATATGCATTAAATACATTATTTATTAAATACAGTAAATATTATTAAGTACTACATGAATCAAAACTACAGCCAGGAGGAGAAAAAGCAAGACTCTACCGAGTTCCTCCAAGCAGCCATGTTTAAACCTAAAAGAAAAAAACGATAATTTCCTAGATGAGAAGAAACCTGGGAAGTGATTCATATAAATAGAAGGAACTTACTTCAAGATCCAGCAGGAGTTTAATTTTTATCTTATCCCAAGTCAGCCCATGTTCTTCTCTGGAAGGATAGGTCAGGATGAATGTAAGGAAACGCAAGCCTGGAAAGCCTGAGTTTCTCAGTCTTTCAAGTCTTCAAGGATCACTGATTCATTAACTGCTGCTCAATGACTATTTAGCATTCACCAAAGATCGTCCTTTCATAAGCTGAGTAGAAGATTTTTTAATAAATCAAAAATATATAGAAAGTATTACAACAATGCAAGGTTCTGCCTAGAAATAATCATGTCTGTACGTTGATAAGATTTACCTTCAGCCTCCTATTATAATTTCTTTAGTCATCAGAAACGCATTACATCTAGAAGCTTTATTCTTAGATGTTTTTTTATTTAATATTATGTTCAGGCCATTCTGTGTGACATGCCGAGTCTTTAAAGCTAGAGTTTTATGGCCATGCTGTTCTCTCATTTGAGTGTCAGCACCCAACAGATGTGCTAGCCTCAACTGAATGCCAGTACCCAATGGATATGCTATCTTCAATGTTACCTTTCCTATTTTATTAGACATTTCAAAGTTTCCCAGTAAGAACCCTGTAAATTACTGTTTTCATGCAAGTTTTGATGCCACTGATTATTCCCACATGAAAGATTGCTAAAACGGTAATGCCTGGACCAAATGGGTGATAAACTCTGTAATGGCTCAGCACTATCGACTAGAAGGTTCTGTAGTGGTGAAAGCTACACAATCCAACATAGTAGCCAAAATCTACCTATGACTATTGAGCACTAGAAATACTGAGAAATTAAATTTTAATTCTTTTTTACAGTCTCGTGGAGCTGATGGTTATAATAATAGACAGTACAGTGTATGTTTGTCTAGGGTCTTAATTATTTCACTTTTGGAGACTCTCATAAAATGAACTCCCATTCTGATCACATAGTCTTGAACGCAAGAACACATTCAGATCAGTGGCGTAGGTCCGGAGAATCCAAGCACAATGATGATTTGGGTTATGCTCCAGCGACTACGCCCTGCTGCCACATCTGGCAGTCCCAGAAGATGTGAGACCAGGCCAAAGAGACTTTATTAATCTCATGAAAATGAGCCTATGTACATATGGAGAGCCTTGAGAGACTCTTGATTTCAGAAAGCTGGATGTGACTCTCCTCCTGCCTGTATGGTTGTCTCCAACTGAGTGTCCCTGGTGAAGCCGAGGTGTAGGTGAGAAGCTGTCTCTCTATACTTTAAGATAAAATGCTGGTTCATTTGTAAACCACGCCTGGGTTGGTTCTTTCCACTAACTTGTAATTCTTCTTGATTTTTTTTTTTTTAAAGACAGGGTCTCACTGTGTAATCCTGACTGGCTTGGAACTCATTAGGTGGACCAGGCAGACTTCGAACTCACAGATATCTTACTGACTCTGCCTCTTGAGTGCTGAGATGACACATTTGTTTTTTTCTGTTTCTGTGAAACAGACTATTGAGCACTAGAAAAATGCTAGTTGAAAAATTCCATTGAAATTTTTGACAGAAATTTCGTAGGTCTACAGAGTCTCTAAAGTAAATGAACATTTTAATGATACAGATTTCTGCTCATTTGCGTATCTTTCAAGTTTTCTTACCAGTGTTTCATAAGTGGAAGTTTGCAGATCTTTCAACTCTTTGATCAGATTTACTTATAAGGATTTTATTCCTTTTAATTGTTTTGGAAACTAGATTTTTTTCTTAACCTTTTTATATTCCTTGTTGTTAGTATATAGAAATGTAACTGATTTTTATGAAGATCTTGTAACATAAAATTTTACTGAATTAATTTTTTAGTGCTAATAAATTTCTGGTGGAATCTTCAGGGCAAAACATATACGGAGATGTATGAAATCTTATGTCATCTTTAATCAGAAAATTCCCCTTCTTTCTTTCTGGTTTGAATGCCCTTTATTTGTTCCTTGCTCTATTCAGGAAAGGATGGAAAGGACTTGTAACATCCTTCACATAGAGGTACCCAGAGTGGGCATCTTTCTCATCTCTTGTCCTCGAGGAAGAACTTCCAGCCTTTCACAGCTGGATATGGTACTAAGTACGGGCTTGTGAAGAGCTTTTATCATGAAGGGATGCCCAACGTATCTCATCTTAGACCTTTGCTGCACATATTAAGATAATCGTGTAACTTGTATCTTCCATTCTGTTAATGCATTGTAGCACACTTACTGATTAGCAGTAGGAACCCATCCTAAATCTCTAGTATAATCTTATTCGAGCACCATAGTGTGTTATTGAATTCAATTTGCTAATACTTTCTCTTTTTTTCCTTTTTATAAATTTATTCTTCTCTCATACACACATCCCAGCCTGTTCCCCTGCCTCCATTCTGCCCAGACCCCACCCCCACCGCCCCACCTCTCCTTTCCACCAGTTCCATTCCCCTTCCACTTCCATATCAGGCGTACGTGGCACAACAGGATGCAATCAGGCTGGGCACCAACCCTCATATCAAGGCTGGACGCTGCAACCCAGTAGGAAGGAAAGGGTCTCCAGAGCGGGCAAATGGGTCAGAGATACACCCACTCCTACTCTTAGAAGTCCCATAAAATCACCAACTGACAACCGTAACATCTATGCAGGGGACCATGTGCAGACCCATGCAGGCTCCGTGATTGCTGCCTCAGTCTCTGTGAGGCCCTATTTGCCCTGCCTAGTTGATTCTGTGACTGTGTTCTCCTGATGACCTTGACTCTCTGGTTCTTCTGATCCTTTCTCCTCATCCATGGAGGGATGGGGTCCATTGGAGATCTCCAATTTGAACTTCTTCTCCACCTAATTTTTGGCTGTGGGACTCGGCATCTGCTGCCAGTAGCTGTTGTCTGGGGCCTCTCTGGGGGTGATTAGCTAGGCACCGATCTATGAGTATAGCAGAATATCATTAGAAATCATTTCAGTGATTATTTTTTCCAGTTGTGTTTGGTTCTACCCTAGGTCTCGGATCTGTCCAGCCTCCGGTTCTTGGCCATCCAGGCAGAGTCAGGCTTGGTTTACCTCTCATGGCTCTCAGACTAGTCAGTGGCTGTCCTCTCCCCCTAGTTCTGTACCACCATTGCCCCAGTACATCTTGGAAGAAGAAGAGAGTGTAGATCAAAGGTTTTGTGGCTGGGTTGATGGCCTGGTCCCACCACTGGTAGCCTTGCCTGGTTACAGAAGATGGCTGGTTCAGGCTCCATATCTTTCATTACTAGGGTGCCTTGCTATGGTCACCCTCTTAAATTCCGAGGAGTTCCCATTGCACTAGGTTTTCATATATCTTCCAAAATTCCCCAATCCCTATCGTGTCTCCCCACATTCTCTCCCTTCCCCCTCCTCCCTTGAAATGGTCCCTCCTGTTCCCATCGCCACTACTAGTATTTTCTTGAGAATGTCTTCATCTACTTTCATCGAACATGTTGGCTTACAGTGTCTTCACATGGCTTTGACATTAGGGAAACTCTGACCTCATACAATGGTCTTGAAAATGTT
This sequence comes from Cricetomys ansorgei, assembly GCA_026225945.1. Classification (NCBI taxonomy): domain Eukaryota; kingdom Metazoa; phylum Chordata; class Mammalia; order Rodentia; family Nesomyidae; genus Cricetomys; species Cricetomys ansorgei. The sequence goes on along the minus strand of JAMJFZ010000182.1, from coordinate 15,299,700 downwards.
CTGTTCAATTTTGAGGAAGAGTTGAAGAAGGATTAACATTAACTTTCTTTAAATCTTTGACAGAACCCACAGAGAAGCCTAATGACTTCAAAGGAGCCCTAATAAGCATGGAGCTTTCATTGATTACAGATTCAGTCCCCTTATATGGGTTGCTCTTGGTCTGTTTATATTCATTGGTTTGTTTAGGCTTCTGTTTTTCCATGGTTCAGTCCTAGGAAGTCATGCAATCTAGGGGTTTATCCACTTCTTTAGAGTTCTTTCTTCTTTTCTCATACTATCCGTAAGTTTATCGGATTTGTTTGTCTTTTTAAAGGGCCTCCTGTTAATTTTATTAAAAATTTCTTGACTTTAGAATCTCTATTTCCACACTTGTCTTTATCATTTATTCCTTAAACTAACTTTGGATTTAGTTTGCTTTCCTCCTGGACTTTAGATGTGTAAAGTCGGCTTACCTCAGGTCTCTCTTTTTCTTCATGTGGTCATTTAGCACTAAACTTGCCTCTGAGAATAGCTTTCGCTGGGTACCATAAATTTTTATATGAAGTTTCCAATTTTCTTTGTCTCAAGATACTTTTTGATTTCCTCTTTGCACCACTTGTTCAGAAATATGTTGTTTCATTTCCATGTTCTTGTGAACTTTCTAATTTCCCCCCTTTATTGAATTCTGGTTTTATTCTATTATGAATGTAGTAGAATCTCGATCTGAGTTCAGTCTTCTTGAATAAACTTAGTAAGACTATGGCTTAATACATGCTATATACTGGAGAATGTATGTACTTGGGGAGAACACGTAGCCTACTGCGGTTGAGTGTGACATTCTCTCTATATGTGCTGGCCTCTAGTATTGTTCACATCTGCTGCATCTGCTGCTTTACTCTTGTGTGGTGATTGGCTAAAAACTCTCCATCTTCACATCTTCAAATTTTCAAACATTCCGAAGACCAGGATCCTGAAACAGCAGTACAGCTGAGATGAAGACGTGAGGTGAACTGAGGAGCACCTGAGAGAGGGCGCTAAGTCTAGGGTCAGTGTTTCCCCGCCACACACTGATGGCACTGTGCCTTTGTCCCTGTGCTACAAAACTAGCAACATCCTACGTGGTGACTGCAGAGCCTGGGATGAAGACATGGAGTAGGCCAACGCTGGCCATGGTTGACATGGCCTTCTGAATTTTATCTGTACAATAGAGAGTCAGGGTACTCAAGAGGGTATCTTCAAATTCTAGCATGCCAGGATTTCAGAAATAAATGGTTCCTTGTTTCCTCCCCCAAACACCCACTTTTCAAAGCTGTGATAGTCCTCTGAATCTTCTCTCTTGCAAGAGAAGCTTTATTTGCGATTATATACCTTCACAGCATTTCGAGAACTGCTGAAGGTTTCAAAATCCTGGTGCTATTGGTCTATATGGGCAAGAACTTAAATATTAAGATGCCTTCTCTGTCTCTGAGTGATGACTCCTGTCTCCATCCACCATTGCTGCTGATGTGGGCAAGAACACCTGCTGTTCAAGGACCATCTGAAATTGCTTCCAAGAAAGAATTGCTTTGAGAATGAACCTTATAATTAAACAGTAATTGGGGTTTCCTGTGGTTTTATGCCTGGGTATTACCTAGTGCATAAGGAGATGAACTACATGGCTTAAAAGGCAGAATGGAATTTGCTGTTTCTACAAATGAGAGGAGGCTTTTGCCTCACAGCCTTGCTTTCGGCAGAACCCAGCGGGATTTCAGCACTATGGTTGGCATATCTGCCTGACACTGGCATCAGCTCAGCCCCTCAGAAGTGGCTGCCAGAGAACTGAGGGAGATTAGAGCTGAAATGAGGCTCAGCTAGTTCCTCATCCAAAGATTTTGTCCATCTGGGTCAGGTGACAGATCAGAAGTCTCGCCAGTGAAACTCGGTGAAAGAAAACTTTCAAGATAACACACAATCATCTGCTTTCTTGCAAAAGAAAAGGTTTATAAATGAGCTGTGCCTGTGCACCTGTGTGTTCTGGCGTGCCTGTCTGTTGTGTGAGAACATGTGTGTTCTAGCGTGCTTGTCTGTTGTCTGAGAACATGTGTGTTCTAGCGTGCTTGTCTGTTGTCTGAGAACATGTGTGTTCTAGCGTGCTTGTCTGTTGTCTGAGAACATGTGTGTTCTAGCGTGCTTGTCTGTTGTCTGAGAACATGTGTGTTCTAGCGTGCTTGTCTGTTGTCTGAGAACATGTGTGTTCTAGCGTGCCTGTCTGTTGTCTGAGAACATGTGTGTTCTAGTGTGCTTGTCTGTTGTCTGAGAGCATGTGTGTTCTACTGCGCTTTTCTTTTCTGTGATAAAACATTCTGAGCAAAAGCAACTTGAGTAGAAAACCGTATTTAACTGTGGAGGGAACCAGCCTTTCCCACAAATGGGTTCACGGAAACTCTACGCAGGAGGGAGTACAATCGCAGGAAAAATGAGGAATGACAAACGAACAGGGTAGTTCGTTTTATGGGACCCGAGGAAATGACACACATGATCGCGCTTTAAAATGACACGTGGAACACGCTTTAGAAGTAAAACGCAGGAGCGTTTTTAATAGGGGAATTAACAGTGTACATGTTAAGAAAAGAGGGGGCAAGAGAGAGACTGACAATGCAGTGCGCCTTGTCAGTGGAAAAACCACACCAAGAAGAGAAGGAGGGAGAGACTGACAATATACATTGCCAGGGAAAGGGCCACACCAGAAAGAGAGAGAATTGCTCTGGGAAGAGGTTTAAAAAGCCAAATAGTTTTTTGATATGCAGATGTTGCTCAGGCCTTCACAGGTTTCATATGTAGATGTAGTCACGCCCAGGATGGGGGTTGGGAGTCCTTCCTCCTGCGACTTATCTTGCTTGTTAAGAAAGAACATTTGATGTAACACTGTTAGCTGAATAAGATCTCCATCTGCCCCAAACAGAGCAGAGTGCCATGTAGGCAAAGAAGGTTTTTATTTTACAGTTTTTAGCTGTTTGGTGTATATTATTTTTTCTCTATCTAGGTCCCTTTTGCTTCTATCTGTTACTATCAATATGGATAGGTAGCTTTACACATGCCAGGACTTAGAAGCCTGCAAGATATTTTACAATGACAATTACTTTTGAGTAAAAAATGGCCGCTTCTCCTTCTCAGCTAACACTGGCCAGCTAAGGTATTACTAGGCCATGCAGACATAATGAAGGGCTTTTGTCTCCATTACAGCAAAGGGGAGGAAGGGGCAGAATGGCTGGTAAGCCTAAGTTCCCTGCTGGAGAGTCCGGAACCTTGTGACAGACTTCAACCTTATTGCCAGGGTATTGGGGCTCCAGCATGTAACTTGAGAGGTTATAGTCCACCCTTGAGAAAAGTCAGGGCAGGAACTCAAAACAGGAACCTGGAGGCAGGAACTAAGCAGAAACCATAGAGGAAAACTACATACTGGCTTGCTTTCCATGGATTACTCAGCCTTCCCAGATGACTCTAATTTGTGTCAAGTTAACAAAAAACTAAACAGCATACTGTGTCTGTATGTCTATTTATGTCTGTGTAGCATATGTACATGTTCATGTAGAGTGTGCGCATGTGCATGCCACCTGTGTATGAAGGCCAGAGACTGAAGGTGGATATCTTCCTCTATTGCAGAGTTTCTCACTAAACTTTGTGCTCAATCATTCAACTGAACCAGCTAGCCAATGAGCTTCAAGCATCCTTGCCTCCACCCCCAGTACTGGTTTTGAGGACATGCCACCACACTCAGCTTTTATGTAGGTGCTAGTGAAAGGATTTAAGAAATATGAAGCCTAGGAATGCAGTCACACATAGGGGGAAATGCCTCCTATTGAGAAATGCCTTCCCAAGTACAGCCATTAACAGTACTCTTCAGTCTCCTCCCCACCCACAGGGAAATGACCATTAAGCTTATCAGCAGGATTCATCCTTCCCCAGCATACCAGGAGCCACCCTGTCTCAAGGACGGCTAGTCCAAGGGCACAGGTTGACCACCCCCTCCCCCTGGATCCCATGCGGGCGAAACTCCCAACCAATGAGTTTAACAGAGAGCTCTGAGCCAATCAGAGCAGCACGAGCCCCCATCCCCAGACCCCTTTCCTCTGAACCCCATAAAAGGGCTGGGGGGGAAGGGATCGGGGCCCACCATGCTCATCTCCTGCGTGGGATAGGCGGGACCCGGAGCGCGCCGGTTATAATAAATGCCTCATGTATGTTGCAGCGCTTCGTGTCTCGTGGTTCCTTAGAAACCCGCCCGGCTTTCCCTAACACTAGGTATCTAAATTGAGGTTGCCATGCTTGAAAAGCAGGGACTTTACCAAAGAACTATCTCTTCAGTCCTGTAAATAATTTATTCAAAGTGAGGTTTCTGAAGGGGTGCAGGTGGGAGCCACTAAACGTTTCTAGAAATCAGCAACCAGCTGAACCAGGTAGCACCACCAAGCACAGAAGAAACAACACCGGAAGTATTTCTCCCCACATGCATTGGAACAGAAGTTTAAGCAGAGTGCAGGAATGGGCTGAAGCCCATAGGAGCCACTAGACAAAGACTCCAACAGCTCCTTCCCAGAGACATCAGCAGGATGGACACTAAGAATGCAGCTGAAGCCCTGGTTACCCTCTGGCACAGAGCACAGAGCCAACACAGGCCAGAGAGCACCAAGAAAGAAACTGAAGACAATACAGCTCAGCTCAAGACAGGAGGGCCAGAAACTCAGTCTAAACAGTGACTGGCCTAAAGTCCATGGAAGAAAAACATACCCTAAATCTGATTCTATAGGTTCAAACTGGGGTTCCAAAGTGTGTACAGTGTGCAACACAAAACCCTGCAGGAAGGGAAAGAATTTAAAACATCCCATGGAAGAAGACATCTCGACTGCTGTGATGATTTTTTTATGTCCATGAGTGTTTGGCTGCATGTCTGGTACCCACAGAGCCAGAAGAAGGCATCGGATCCCCTGGAACTGGAGTTAGAGATAGTTGTGAGCCACCATGTAGGTACTGGAAACTGAACCCAGGTCCTCTGCAAGAGCAGCCAGTGCTTTTAGCTGCAGAGCCATTTCTCCAGTCCCATTATGTGATTTTTTTTAACTAATATACTTTTATTATACCTTGCCTTTTTTGCCTGGCAAGATGTGCTCACTGGAATAATAATGCAATGGCTGTTACGGTGGCAACCAACCACTTTATGAAAGTAATGGGGGGGGGGGACTTAGGAAGCAGAAGGGAAGCAGAGGAAGAAAGAGAGAGCTAAGAGAGAGCAAAGGGGGTGAAATATGTGTGTGAAAATGCCATTATGACACACATTATTATGGTCATTAATATGTGCTAATAAAAATAAAATAATAAAAATAACCTTAAAAGGAGTGGAAACCCAGGAAGGTAGAGTGACTTCATTAGGGTCACAGCAGACAAGGAGATAACCAAATGTCTTAGCGGATAAAACTCTCTCGGAGTTAAGGAAAATAACTTGAGAGCCTCAAATATATTGTTGGTGTGGGGGATAAACAGAGCTCACCAAGAACAAGCAGCTTGGAGGACAGGTGAGGCCAACCTGTGACATTCGAGCATGAGCTGCTGTAGAGGATCCGAAGGGCGACATCAAGCGGAGACCTGAATACTATCGCCCTGAAGCTGAGGGAACAGGACAGGTGGAGGAGGCTCAGGAGCCACCAGGCTTTCCAGGCTGTTTGAAACTACTATGGAAGGAAGTAAGACAGGAGAGCTCAAACAATATTAACTGCGGAGCCAGATGCCACCTACAGAACAAAGAGGGGTCTAGCTTCAAGTGAGTGACAGGGAAGAAGGCTGGGTATCAGTGAAGAATAAGAAAGGGGGATTCAGGGAGAGAAAAGTGTTCAGTAATCAGAGCACAGGTAGCTAGTTTCTTCCCGCCTTTCTTTAACAAAACCAACTTCCGGAGGCGCTGTGAGTCTGGGAAACAGACTAACAGACTTGTTTCCCCAGGCTCCCATGGAGCCCAGACACGTCTGCTGGACATAGACATGCTAGCAAAGCTGCTACCACTTTCCTGATCCAAATGGCCACATTGCTGGCACCTCACTTCAGCCCTCTGCCTTTCCCCCTTCTTCCTTCTTAAATGTTTGTGTGCCCAGAAGTGCAAAGACACACACGATGAACAGCAGAATAAAAATGAGAAGCCTGGCTTCTGGTGACCCTGGGTGAAGTGGTTCTGCTCTCTGCTGAAGCCAGGGTACTCCAAACCATCTTTAACAACCCTTCAGACCCACTGTCTTCCAAGCATCTCTCCCAGCTTGGTATTCTTCGGGCCACTTCAGGTCTTGCCTGTCTTCATGAACAAGTCTCCAGGCCTCCAGATTTACACCTCTAACCTGCAGGCACCATCTGCCCAAAAGAGAACACTTGTATTAGTCCCATCTAAAACTTTCCCACTGTTCTTCACTGCTTAGAGGGTAGAGGCTGAAGTCCTCAGCTGCACAGAAAGTCTTTGATGATTTGGCTCCTGCCTTACTTTTGAGAGTACTATGATCAAATAGTAGAAGAGAGCACGAATTTCAGTGTAGTTTGAACAGGAACCATGCACCAAAGCCTTGTGCTAGGAACTTTACATTTATGTAATAGTCACAGTGTCTGCTCAGACATCTGGTGTTAATAGTCTCCTGATGACTGTTTCTCGGAAAGGTAATGTCACTCACTCTGGGACACAGGGCCAACTTAGGTAGAGAAGGCCTGGGTGTCAAAATTCTTTCCCCCAAGTCAGAACCTTAGCATGAAAGAATGTACTTTTTCCTTACTAACTCCCCTCCTCTACCCTAAACAGACCAGGTGAAGAATCACGGCCACGTCCAGTCTTCCCTTGGAGCCAGAGAAACCCACACACTCCCCTGGACCCTGGACTGAGACCAGCAGAGCTGCCAGCACGACTGGAGAGAGCCACACACTGCTAAGCAGCATCACCGTTTGGGGAGGGGGGGTTGGAGACTGGCCCTCCAAACCAAGGCCTCTCCTGCTGGCCACCTGGATGACCCTAAAAGAGGATCAGAACCAGGAGTTCTTCTTCCTTGCCCTAGTCGGTGTGATCAGAACCAAGACTCTGGATCTGAGTTTCCAAGGCCACCTTCTGCCAAGTGCAGAGCTGGGAGACCAGCGGAGACTTTGGTGACTCTTCTAGGAGTGCTTCTCTAGCCCGGGCGCTCTCCTGGGCACTGAGGTCAGGTGGGAGCAGCCTGCGACTGCCAGGAAGAGAGAGAGAGAGGCATCTGGCTGCTGTCGGGGCAGGGGCATCACTCAGATCTGGAAACGTCCAAGAGAGCGAGTCCCCATCACCCGCCCCGCTGGCCCGGCGCCCTCAGACCCTGAATTTGGAACCCGGACTCGCACGGTGCACCGGCTGTCTGGTGGGCAAGATGATCTGGGCTCCCGCTTAGGGCCGCTGCGCGGACGCCGCTCGGGGACCGGAGCCCCTGCAGCCCGCCCGCCGCCCGCCAGCTCTGACCCCCTCGCGCCCCCGCGCGTCGGTCTCGGTTCCCAGCGAGGTGCGAGTGATGTAAGGCGGCCAGGCTCGCGCGCTTTCCTCCCGCCGGACGGATCCTCCCTCCGCGCCCGCGGCGCCGAGCGCCCACTCGGCTCCGCGGCGCCCGGGCTCCGCTTCCCGACCAGGCTCCGCTCCGGCCGGCCCACGCGAGGGGCTGGGAGAGACCCTCCTCCCCTGCCGGTCTCCCCTCCCCTGCCCACCTCCTGTGTGCAGTGTTGGTGGGGAAACCAGGCTTGGCTCTCGGAACCGAGGGGAGATCCGAGGGCCAGCCCTTACGAAGGTTTCTGGAGCCGCTCGGGACTCTTCCCATTCGCCGGAGGTGGCAGGAGCTTTCAGGTAACTCGGTGCTCCTACTTGGCACATGTTCGTATGAGATAGACAGGGTTGCAATAGTGAAGTGGGGGGAGAAGGAGGGAGGAAGGGAGGGAGAGAGAGAGAGAGAGAGAGAACGAGAACAGAGAAGAGAGACAGGGACAGCCAGAGACAGAGAGAGAAAGAGAGACAGAGAAAGAGAGACAGAGGGGGGGACAGAGAAAGAGAACAGACAGACAAAACAGAGAGACCTTCCAGAAGGGGGGAAGGGAAAGGGAAAGGGGGAGGGAAGGAGGGAGGGAGAGAGAGAGAGAGATAGAACAGAGAAGAGAGACAGGGACAGCCAGAGACAGAGAGAGAAAAAGAGACAGAGAAAGAGAGACAGAGGGGGGACAGAGAAAGAGAACAGACAGACAAAACAGAGAGACCTTCCAGGAGAGAGGAGGGGGGAGGGAAAGGGAAGGGGGGACGGAGGGACGGAGGGACGGAGGGAGAGAGAGACAGAGAGACAGAGAGAGAGACAGACACAAGAGTAGAAGACAGTGAGAAAGAGTTGGTGGGTGGGAAGGTGGATGAGATGTTCTAACCCCGTGGTTTCGCCCCCCACAGAAGAGAGAGGCTGCCCCGGCTACAGCAGCCCCAGCCTGGATGGAGTGAAAATGCGGCCTGATGACATAAACCCGAGGACTGGGCTGGTGGTGGCCCTGGTCAGTGTCTTTCTGGTCTTTGGCTTCATGTTCACTGTCTCAGGCATGAAGGGGGAGACCCTGGGAAACATCCCCCTGTTGGCCATCGGGCCAGCCATCTGCCTACCAGGCATCGCAGCCATTGCTCTGGCCAGGAAAACCGAAGGATGCACCAAGTGGCCAGAAAACGAGCTTCTCTGGGTCCGCAAGTTACCCTGCTTCCGGAAGCCCAAGGACAAGGAAGTAGTGGAGCTGCTGAGGACTCCGTCGGACCTGGAGTCCGGCAAAGGGAGCTCGGATGAACTGGCTAAGAAGGCAGGCCTCAGAGGGAAGCCGCTCCCACAGGGGCCCGGTGAGGTGCCCATGGCCAGCTCCATCACCACTCCTACTCCCACAGAGGAAGGAGAATGCCAAAGTCTAGTCCAGAGTGGGCGTCAGGAGGAGACATCCAGATACCTGGATGGCTACTGCCCCTCAGGCAGTTCCCTCGCCTACAGTGCCTTGGATGCCAAGTGCTCAGCCTGGGACAGATCTGACCGCCCTGAGCCGGAGGACAGCATCTTCTTTGTTCCCCAGGACAGTATCATCGTTTGCTCCTACAAGCAGAACAGTCCCTATGACAGATACTGTTGCTACATCAACCAGAGCCAAGGCAGGTGGGACCACGAGACAATAGTCTGATCTGCGCATACAAAGGCCCCATGTTGACAGTCACATTGCTACACTCAGCTCCCAGTGGAAGAAAATCTCTGCTGCAACAGCCTTTGCACTATTAGAAACTGGCATGGTATGTGACGGAGGTGCAGACCTCTGGTGCCTGATACTAGTGTAAATAGGCATGTTGGGGGCATATTTTAGGGAAGTACTGAGAATTAAGGACAGTGGAAAGAGTCAGTAGGAAAGGAAGTTTCATTTGCTTCTGAACAATTTAAACAATGTTGAATGCTTTGCAAGACAGCCCCCAAAGTGCTAACAAGCACCTGCTGTCAGGTGCCTCTAGAGTTGAGCATCAGATGCCAGGTACCAAAGGATGCAGGGGCTAGCCACACGGAACTGGATGCTTTGTGTCTGAAGGAAGTGAGGGAAAATTTTGTGTTCCTTTATATGAAATGATATTTGCTTGTTGAAAAGCTTTTCACACAAGCTGAAAGAAGTAAAAATCAAGATAGAATAGGTAAACCTTCCTTGTATGGGATGGATCTTGGAGGAAGGGGAGTTAAAAATGTCAGAATGTGTAACTGCACCCTGACCTCTAGCAAGATCATGGTTTCAAATGAAGCGTTGACTATGTTATGTGAAAAGTTAGCATGTTAAGTGGTTGTGATACTTCTTAAACTCTTCGTCATTTGCGTTAATTTGCTGGGACTTGGAAGTTTTTAAATATTTATTATCACTCATGTATTCCCTTGCCAGGTGCAAAATGACTTGATGTAATATTTTCGTAGATTAGAATTTCTTTTTGTCAAGACTAAACAGATCTTACATATACATGTCTTCAACCTTTTTGGGAGGCATGTACTAGGAATTACTTTTAAAGTATGAAACTACAAAGCCAATTAGACCAGAACATTATGAGAATTTTGTATCAGATGTAATGATTAAGCCTCTGGAAGCACTGCTGTTTGTACATGGGTTCAACACCCACGGCCCCGGTGACTATAAATGCCAATGGAACAAGAGTTAACTTATAAAGTTTAATTGAAGCCCATATCTTACTAAGTTCACTGGATCAGCAAAATTTACATGATAAAAATCTCATTATTTCCTCTTTTTTTGGCTGAGGGAAGAAACGTTGTAGGCTACCCTAAGTTTATTTATTTGTCTTGCTTAATTGAAACAGAAAGAAAATCAGCTGAAATGCTATTCAATCCCTCCTGTAGAATAACTGCATTTTATATAAAGGCATAGGAATAGATTTAGTCTTGAGAATTAGGGTTATTTTATACCTCCAGTGAATTTTAATTTCAATTATTATATCAAATAGTTTTAGTCACTTTCTCCCAAAAGGTGAATTGAGGACAATTCAACTGAGGACAATTCAAGGGGCTTTATCTCTTTTATGTATTTCAAGTCCAACTCTGTGGCGTGTGGCAACTGTCCTGTCTTAAGAATTATGCTCTTAAAATCATATTTTTTGTGATGTTTAAGATCAAAAATATGTCATCTTTTTAGTCAGGCCTCAATGTCAGACAGTGAGATTTGTGTTCTTGAACAAAGTTTAACACCTAACACCTCAGCTTCCTACTTATGGACGAGGGGTGGGGAAAGACTGATTTATACTAAAGTGTTTCCATCACTCATTCCCAGAGGGATTCCAAAGTATATCAAAGGAGCTGTATGTTCAGGAAGTGAGCTACAGCAAAATGCATGCCATGTTATGCAACCCGCAATCAAGATCATGCAAAGTGGATTAAATTGCTACTGCTCAAAAGAATTTTATAGATGTACAAGAACATGTCTATTTCATTGCTAAATATATTTATTAAACACTGATGCATTCCTGAGGAGAAAGCTGAATATACAGCGGGCAGGAGGTGTTTGAGGAAAAAAGTATTAAAATGCTGGTGTAGCCCAAAATATCGAAACACACAGCTTTGCACTACATGTAATTGACTTTCTCTCTGAGGTTGTGAAACATAGTTTCCTAAAATCACAATATCTGTTTTGAAAGCAAAAAAAGAATATTTATGTAGAGAAGAATGGTGGAAATACACCAACTAAAGTTTCCCCCAATGTGTTTGCCACTGTTGGCATTCTCAGAAGAAAGTCAATAGACAGATGTTTGCATGGGCTCAGAGGTCTGAGAGGAAGGGGAAGGAGAAAGGAGGGGAGGGGAGGGAAGGGGACGAGAGCTGCGTAAGGTTTGAATTTGGAAAGTTGCTTTCTGGAAACAGTTTAGGATCTTCCACATAGTGTGAACACGTGTGCACACAGAGTTCCATTTCCAAATCAAGGGCCAAATACTGATTTAGATGTGTGTGCTGTTTTTGAACACATTTTCGAGTTGTATTTCAGAAGAAAATTTCTTCCGTTTACCGATGTATAATACTGAAGCTACCTAAGTACACATCTGTGGGTATGTCTTCCTATGCTAATCGAGTGATTTACAGATGCTGGCTGAGAGGTTTAACCTTCTTTACCTAACAAATAAAATGTATAGTTGTGTGCCAAGCGAATTGTTCTTAGCGTCTTCCTCTGAGCCACCCCTCCTATCTGCAGCAAGGCAGCCAGAGGACCTAACCAATACTTAAGTATCATTCAGGGTAAATAGAGGCAGAAGAAAGGGGGCAAAAGTGTCCTGGGTCCTTAGACCAACAGTCCATTCAGACCAACAGTCTTACAGAATTACTATTATTAACATAAGAAGCAAGAGACTTTCCTGGAAGCCTTTAAGAACTCCCAAACTGTTACAAATTGAAGTAGGCACTAGCTTCCTTTCCTTTACTATTAATCCAAATACTCATTTTCTACTTGATTTTAAATAGGCATTTAATTTGAAATTTCTCTATTCAGTTTCACTTGCTCTGTGTCCCCTACTTATTAGGATCACAGGTTCTTTCCCATCTGCCTATTTCCTGATTCCTACATAGGAATTCAGCCAAGACACCAAGCTGGAGTGCACTAGACAGCTGGTGCAGAATTGACTCTCTATTGCAATCATTTTGGAGAGAGGGATCCATACCGTGAGGGTCCGGCTCTCTTCTGTGTATTGACTCCTCTGAAATGGTCTCAGTACTGATCTTAACATCCTTTGAATTGACAGAGAAAAAGAGACGAGTCCTTTTAATGGTGCATATTCTAACCTCTACTTATTTATTAGTGACACCCCCTGTGCCCACAGCATTGACGATTCAGCAAATTCACCATCTTTACCACCATTACTGTTTTTATCATATTAAAGAAAAATAGTTTTGCTGGGGATGGTGGCCATGGTCCTGTAATCCCAGCACTTTGGAGGTGGGCAGAGGCTGGAGCATCGAGAGTTTAAAGTCATCGTCAATCTTCAGCTCCATGGTGAGCTGGAGGACAGCCTGGTCTGCATGAAACCCTACTGAAGAAAAGAAACAAACTATTTTTGAGAATTCAGATTCCTAGTACCCTAACAGAACTGCTTTCTTTTTGCCTTGCCATCTCATCCTCCAGACTCTGCCCACATCACACACGGCGTAGCGACGCCAGCAGCCTGACTTTCTGTTTCTTCTCTCCCTTAAATGATCCCTGAGCATGTTTTCACCTTTCTGTAACTATCAGTTAAGAGCTGTGTGATGAGCCCTTCTGGTGGTTCCCTAAGTCATCACGCCATCCCTTCTTGCTGACCGTACGTAATTGTTGATGCTTTTAGCGTATGCCCACAGAAACGAACACTTACCATAGAAAAGTGTCTCCTTGCAGAGGGAGCAGAATGTGTAACTGTCCATATTTCCTCTCAGTCTTTCTTTCACACACGTGGGTCTAAGATGCAGGCCGGAGGACAATAGGGCATACTTCAAAATGCCACGTCTCAAAACCAGTTCACGGCACGGTCAGTCTGTAAGAGCACAATGTCCAACAAACAAAATGATAATTAGGCTTAACCGATGCTAATTTCTAATATTCAAAGCATTTTCCTTGAAGTACTTCCCCAAATATTTTATATTTCATATGTGTGTGTATTAATAACGTATAAATAAACTGAAATTTTAGCAATTCAACTGACTCTACCCTTTCTGTGTTTCAGCTCTTAATAATAAAAAAACCCCAAAAATCTAAAGGGAGGATGGAAATATGCATAAATGTTTGAAGCTCAACCAAAAGTCTCAATGAAGATTTGAATTCCAGTCAGCCTCTTGCCAACATGACACAAAAGCATGCAAATGCTGGGTTAGTCCGTTTTCCAGTACTCTGAAAGATTGCCTGAGGTTATAATCCAGTTATAAAGAGGAAAGGTTGGTTTTGAATCACAGTTTTGGAGGTTTCAGTTCAAGGTTAGGGGGGACCGTTACTTGTGGACCTTTGTCAAGGTGCCCACCATGACAGAGAGCAGACAGTGCAGCCAAACTGCTCCCCTTCTGTCTGGAATGAATGAGGGTTGGAGAGAGAGGCTGGGGTCCCAACAGCCCTCCAGTGGCATGACCCCAGTAACTGGAAAACTTCACACTAGGCATGACCTCTTCAAGTTCCCAGTACCTCCTAAAGTTGGGGAAACAAGCCTCTAACGTGAGCTTTGGGGGGAAGAAAGGTGGGATACTGGCTGGTTTTTATGTCAACTTGACACAAGCCATAGTTGAGAAAATGCTTCCATAAGATATGGCTGTAAGGTTTTTTCTTAATTAGTGATCAATGTGGGAGGGCCCAGCCCACTGTGGTTGGGGTCATCCCTGGGCTGGTAGCCCTGGGTTCTAAAAGAAAGCAGAGTGAGCAAGCCATGGGAAGCAAGCCAGTAATCGGCATTCCTCCATGGCATCAGCGTCAGCTCCTGCCCCCAGGTTCCTGCCCTGTTTGAGTTTCTGTCCTGACCTCCTTTGGTGGCGAACTGTGCTGTAGAAGTGTAAGCCAAATAGACCCTTGTCTCCCCAACTTGCTTTTTGGTCATGGTGTTCCATTGCAGCAATAAAAACCCTAAGTAAGACAGGTGGGATGGGGAAGCATTCCCATCTAAACTACAGAAGCACCATTGAGCTGCAATCGGCCTTCTGCGGGGTCTGAGACCACAGGCTCCCAACACAAAGCATATTCAGGCTGGGTTCCCTTGATCTGGGAGTCTTGGGACCATAAATAGTTTAGGTTTTGGAGTTACTAGATCTGAAGATATTTGCTAAGACTTTACTAGGTGAGCTTCCCTAACCCAAAAATTCTAAATATGAAGTGCCACAAAATTGGAACTTTTTGAATGCCATGGCAGCACTGGAAAAGTTTCTAATTTAGAGCACTTGGGAGTCAGCTTTTTTAATTAGGGGTACTCTATACTGGACATGAGGCTCACCAGACATACAAGACAGGCACCGACTCCATCTCTAAACTTTGTTCAGTTGTTCCTGGGTCTGACTCCAGTTAGGGGATCTTTTCTTTCCCCTCATTCCTCCTCCTGACCCCAAGTTAGAGCCCACCAGCCTCGGTATCCCTGGTAACAGTGCAAGGCTTTGCATGCTGTAGGTAGAATTATAGAATGGACCGCTTAACGAACAGCACAAAGTGTTTAACGTCTCGTGTCTCTCTGACACATCTGTCAAATCTGAAAGTTAAATGTAAAGATAGTGTTTGCAATGGATCACTTCTTGTTTTTCATAGAAATAGGCATCTGTTCGTGTGTCTTCAACCTGAGGAAAGACCACGTGAAGAAACTTGGGCTTTGAAAACTCATCTGCTCTAACTGAGCCTGCAACGTGTGGGCTGTCACCTGTGTGCAAGGGGCCAGACCGCCTGAGCCTCTGTGGAAGGTCCACTCCGTCCTGGGCTTGGTCACCTTCCTCAGATCTGTGGCAGCTTTCTCTTCTAGAGTGTGTTTGTAACATTTTATTTATTTTGGTACATTTTGTCTTACTCACTTTTTGTTTCTTTTGATTTTTTTATTTTTTGCTTTGTTTTTGAGAGGAAAAAAAACATGATGTTGGACAGGTATGGGGTGGAGTGGATCTGGGGAGAGTTGGGAAAGAGGAAAGAATGCGTAAAACATTGTCTAAATAGATATTTTATTTACAAAATTGGGTAAGAAAATAAAATGTATTTGGTAGGGTGGGAACAGTGCATGCATGCCGTGGAGTTCATGTGGAGGTCAGAGGACAAGGGAGTCAGTTCTCTTCTGCCAGATGGGTCCCAAGAACCAACAACTGGTGTCATTAGGCTTGGCAGCAAGTGCCTTACCCACTGAGCCATCTTGCTGGCCCCTGCAGCAGCTTCTTGACTTCCTGAGTGACCTGCAGCCCACCACCCGAACCTTTGTCTGAGAGCTTCCTGGGGAAAGGAATATTCTATCTTTTCCTCACTCCCCTGTGAAATGCATCCCGCTCAGAGAAACTCCAAATGGCACCATTTAGTCACACTAAAAGCCTATTTCTCTTTTTATATTAAATATAATCAACAATAATGTAGACTGAAATGGGCTTCTGTGGGTTGAGACCCTAATTTCTATTTAGTATATTGTTTCCCTGGAGGAACTGCATCTCACATAACAAGGAGGAGAGACACTTTTGCAGAACACCTCCCTTCTCTCCATGATTGATCTAACTCCCATTGCCCGAGCTCTGTGGGTCAGTGGTTGCACCAAACACATGACAAGAAAAGGTGATTCTCAGAGCATGTGAAAAACACTCTTTTGAATTTACAACCATAAACAAAAGTAAATCAAAGTTAATCATGTTAGTACTGCAAATATGTAAACAGAATAGAATCCCCAGCATGGCCATTATCCCTCTGCTGAGCTTCCCTCTGACGATGCTTAACAGCATCTTCAAGATGAACTGGATATTCTCTCAGTAGCGGGAGCTGAGCTGCCAGCCCTCCACAACTCCCAGTGAAGTTCTCTTTCTCCACACAGAAACTGGTTTGTATTTCAGAGAAGTCCAATGTCCTAGAACCAGATGACGACATTGTTCAGAAATTCCCATGAGCACGATTTAAACACACTTTTAATAACTTCTAACCTATATAGTTTGTCCTGTGAATTTCCCCACTACCTGACTAGATAAAAATGTACTTGAATAACTATTCCTGGTCCACAGAGACCACTAAGACTTCAAACAACAGCAAAAAAGACATCCTTTGAATATGGGGAAAGAGGTTGTGTTAAGTTTTCCAATCCCTTATCAGAACTTCTGACGCAGAATTATTTATCTGGGCTCATGCTTTCAGAGGTTTAAACTCATCATGGTGTAGAGAGCAACACACATCATGGCAGACAGAGACAGAGAGAAAACGTCTGCCCTGTGCACTTTCTCTTAATCATCCCAGCCCCAGCCAATGGGATTGTACTGCTCACACTCAGAGTTGATCTCCTCTTAGTCATCTCTGAAGATGTGCTCAGGGCATGCCCAGAAGCTTGCTTCCCTATTCTCCTAGGCGCTTCTCAATCCAGTCAAGTTGACAATCAGAATTAAACACCAGAAAGGCAAAGAAGGAAGGCACAGGGCTCTGGGCTCAGGGAGAGCCAGCCAAGCCCTCAGAAAGCCACTCAGTGCTCAGTCCACCCTTTTAGCTACCTAAATCACTGCTTTCCATCTCAAGCTTAGAAGCAAATGCCAGAAAATGGACTGAGGGGATAAACCAAAATGCTTTTAAGGTGCAAAATAATAATAATAAAGGGAAACAGTAGAGAATTTGGACACATTTTAAGTAACTACGAAAACACATTTGTGTATTTATTTTAAAATCTATTCCAATAAGGGCAAAATTTGACTAGAAATATCTTCCTGCTAGATAGAATTAAAAGAAACAAAATAGCAAACAAGATCAAATGGGTTAAAAATGAATGAAGAAAATGTGATACACACACACAATGAAATACTATGTAGCCTTGAATACATAATAGAGCAAAAAGTATCATAAACATGAGAAAGAAGAAAATAAAGGGAATAATGTTAGCTAAAATTTTAGAAATATAAAACGAGGAAAGTCAAATGAGTTTTAATCCATAAATCCAGCCAAAATTTCCCACTGAAAGATGAATGTGGTGGTAAAGGCGCAAACTAAGGCAGAGATGAAAGCAGACAGAAACAGAGATGCACTCCAGCATCCCCCAGGCAGGATTCCCTCCGGGTGGGACTCTACCTTCCAGGCTTTGGGGGATTCCGCTGATTTTGTGAATAGCACTTCCAAGGTACAGACAATAAAATCAAAGGAGATGAAAGAAGTACATTAAATTAACAAGCTCTTGACCCAAGTGAGATGCCTAGTGGGCAATGACACGGAGTTCCTGAGTCCAGTCCCCTCCTGGAAAGCCCGCACCGTAGAGGAAGAGAACAGCTCCTACAAGCTGTCCTCTTAACTCCACACACGTGCCACGGCATGCACATGCATGCACACACACATACACACACGTAAATAAATGTTAAATTGTTTCTGCACAGAAAAGGAAGCAATTATCAGAATAAAGAGACAGCTTATGGAATGGGCTAAAATATGTTCAAACCATGCAGTTGATGATAAATTAATATCCAAAGTATAATTAGCACTCAACCTATTCAATTACATAAAACAACTGCCTAAAATTGGGTAAAGGACTTATTAGACATTTCTTTTTAAAAAACCATAAATAGCCAAGATATATAGATATACGAAAAATATGCTCAGTCACTTATCACTAAAGATGGGTACATTAAAATTAAAGTAATATACTGCATTGTACCTGTCAGAATGGCTATTGAGAATTGATGAACAATGACTAATGTTGAAAAGGATGTACAGAAAAGGAGCATTGTGTATTACTGATGGGAATATAAATTAAGATATCTGTTATGTAGAACAATATGGAAGGACTATCTCCAAAAGTCTAAACTAGAATTGCCATATGATCTGGCAATGTCTCTGCTGATTTTAGGCCCCAAGGAATTGGAACCAAGCTTCTAGACCTCCACACTCATTGCAGCAGCATCTCAATATCCAAGACACGAAAACAGCCTAAGTGTCCAACAATGCATGAATCAGTTTTTAAAAAATTACGCGCACACGCGCGTGCACACACACACACACACACACACACACACACAAGCACACATTCACACACAGAATGGAATATTATTCAGCCTTAAAATGAAAGCAAATTCTATAATGCAGATTTACCTAGTTAAATGAGCTAAGTGAGATCAGCCAGGTACAGAAAGACTAAACACTTACGGAATCTAACAAGTCAAATTTATGAAATGCAGTTGCAGAGGCTGATGGGGTCGGGGAAGTGGTAAATGCAGAGATGCTGGCCAGGGACGTGAGTTCAGTTAGAAAGAACACATTTTCAGGTTCCGTTACACAGTGGGTGACATAACCACTGGTAATGGGTTGTGTCTTTCAGAATTGCTGAAGAAACAAATGCTTTAATGTTTATATTATGTGAACTGGTGGATAATGCTAATTCTTTTGGCGTGTCATCTACAATACACACACACACACATATGTATCTATAGCTTAAAATATTAGTGTGTCCCATAAATATATAGATACTAATTTTCAATTAAATTTTCAATTTGGTTTAATTTAAACCAAAAATAAGTAAGGTGACTTAGAACTACTGCTTCCCTAAATTCCATCACCCTTCCAAAGCTCACTTGCTCACTTTTAGAATGGGGCACAGAAGGCTGTAGCTGGGGTGGGGGGGTCCAGCCAGGAACACTGGCACCACTCCAGTCAGCCTTGCCTGGTCTCTGTCCTCATTTCTTCTTCCAAGAAGCTCCAAGCACATTGCCATTCATCATGTACTAGTTCAAGGATATGTTTGGGCTGGTTGGTCACTGCGCTGAACCTTGGGAGTAGCAGGGATCAGACAAGGTCAAGGTCAGGCCAAGCCCTATCTCCGTTGAGCTCAGTGCCTATGGGGGGCGGGGAACAGAAAGAGAAAGCAAGGCTGGAGACCAAATGGGGATGTTAGAGCAGCTCTGGCAGGGACACAAACCCTAGCCTTGAGGAGGGGAAGGAGTCATGTGGAAACCGTCATGAAGGGAAAGTGTCTGGGACCTGGAGACTGACTGAGAAGGCAGAGGCATCTATACCCAGAAGGAGAAAGACTATTCCAAGACTAGAAGACAGTTTATACAAAGGCCAAGAGGAGAGAGAGCACATGATGTGTGTTTAGAGAAATGTCATTGGATGACTGGACAGAGCAGTGGGGGGGGGGGGGGGCTGGAAGGGGAGGATGGTGGCACTGCCTGGGTCTCTCCTTCTCCACAGTAAAGTTTAGTTAGTCCCAGAATCCCCAGGCAATTCCACTGTCAGAGAAGAAAAGATCAAAAGTAATCTGTCAGGCCCACGATCTGCAGACACAGAAGCCCCGGGCAGTTCAGTCCTCCCTGCACAACTAAGGGAGGACACTAAAACCACCTTAACAGGGACTTAAAGCTTTAACCGCATCCCACTTTAGGAAGAATTCAAAGAAGTAAATTGTCCCTGCTTGCAGAGATGGTAAGAAACTGTACTTAAAAGATCTCAAGATTCCAAGGCGCTTCTCAATCCAGTCAAGTTGACAATGAAAATTAACCACCAGAGAGGCAAAGAAAGATTAAGCAGCACTCCCAGCTCCAGAGGAGCCAGCAGATCCCTCACCTCATAAAGCCAGCCTTACAAGAGCAAATCGGGCACACTTTCTCTCATATGTAAACTCAGGGGGTGGAGAAAGGGCATGGGAAAGGGCGGACTGTTAGGATGTGGAAGGGGACAGGGGATGAGAAAGGGTGACAGATGATCAAAGCAAGCATTCTGCCAGGTGCGGATATCCATCGTGGAACCCAGTACTCTGTTCCATCAAGGCTTTTTTTCCTCATTAAAAAAGAAATCGGCAAGAAACTATTGGCTTTGGTTCTATTTCTGGGACGTTTCGTTTCCACTTGGGGACAAACAACTAATTGGACAAAGCAGTCCTCCTTTCTAAACAGTTGCTTTGCTGTCTCAAGGACTTTGGAATAACTTGGAGCTTCTTATGGAAGTGTCTGATGGAGATCCAGCTTCTGAGATGGTGAGCTCGGGGTCCGCTCCCGACAGGAGCGGAGAACACTCCTTACATCACGGAGAGGCAGGATGCTAAGGGTGTGGAATTCATTATGTCTCTATTGACATTGTCTGTGCCTCAGGATCACTCCGCTGCCTTGAATTTACAACTCTTCCTATGCCTGTCATTTCAAAGACCACCCTGAGCGTTTTCGTCCCTTGAGATGTGAATGCATGATATATAGTAAAGGGTTCAATATGCAAACAGGTAAGGGAAGAGAGAGTTAGCTCAAGGTAAATCCGTTATTTGCTGTCCATATCTCCAACACTCTGGATGACATCTACTATCGGAGGCCCCTGAGTAAACGCTTATTGATGAGAGAAAGTAGAATTCCTTAGGACCATTTATTATCAAGCACCTGACAGTATCCCTGGGGTTTCTCTCAGGACCAATGTTCACTGAACTGTACTTTGTGAAATCATGCCCTGATTCCTAAGTTTAGAAGCACTCATTTAAAGGAGTCAACTTTTCAGAAATCCTAAAGAAAATTTCAGAAAATTATTTTTTAAAAAAGCAAAGAAATTACATAATCACCGAATTCCCTAATTTCCTTGTCTCTTCCCATCCATCCAAACATAATCTCCTGGAAAAGTGTCCCAACCTTGGAAAGAGGACTGAGCATCAAGGCAAAAGCATGTCTGCTGGATACACTTTGCTTCCAGAGATCCTCACTCAGGTTTGCCCAGCCAGGGTTACCAGGTCCTCCTCTGGTCCTACATTCTGAAAGTCAGCAGCATGGAGTGTTTTCTCCAAGATACTGTAAGACACATGTGTAATGTAGTGTGGAATCAGCAACGCTCTGGAAACTAGAATCTCTCTCTCCCCTAATCCCACTGCACGAGACCTTAACTCAGCTACCTCCAATTTATCTAGGACCTGTGGGAATTTTAAGAAGGTAAACTGATGGTTCTTAAACTTGAGAGCAAATCAGAATCTCTTATAGGGTGTGTTAAACACAGATTGCTGAGCCTGGCCCCAGATTTTCTAATTCAGTGAAACTTACATTTCTAAATATTCAGAGGTGAGGATGTGTGTGCTTACAGAGTCTTGAGCCTGTTACAGACCCTGGGCCAGCTGTGCCCACATAGAAAACTGGGTAAATGTCTGCACACAGCAACTTCATTGAGTTAAACATCAGGTCAAGTCATTAAGTGCCCGGGACTGGGATTCTCCGTGAGGCAGTACACCCCACTTTCCCTCATGAGAGCAGGGTCCTCTCTCCAATTCACCCTACTGTGCTCAGGACTTGCAGCCTGAGTGTAGATCTTTCGGGGACTAGAAAATACAGGTCTTTTGTCAAATGACAGTAGACATGACAGATCTTAGGGTTCACAGCCTTCTTAGGAACCTAAGATTTAGACTCCTGGACTACCTGGCAAGACCAACTGCACTGGGGTCAGATGTGTCTCAACCATTTCTGATTGGTGCCTCCTTTCCCTACCAACCCATTTTTTTAAGCTCCCAGCAGGATACTGGTTAAAGTTCCAGCTGCGTCAGGATCATAGGTTACATATCTGAGCCAGGGTCCCATGGAGACCGTGAAAGACAATTTTAGATTAGAGATTTTAGAAGTTTCCTCCGTTAGCCAGAAGAAACAATGTGTCACTATTATGATTCTCCATCTTATTTTTTGAAACAGGACTCCTCGCTGAAGCTAAAGCTCACTAAAGCTAGACCAGGTGGCCAGTGAACTCCAGGGATCCAGCTGTCTCCACTTCCCAGCCTCCGGGTCATGGGTGAAGCTACCATGCCCAGCTTTTTGAATGAGTGTTTCAGAATCCAAACTCAGGTGCTTTTGTGGTTCAGGTTCTTTACCCACTGAACTATGTCCTCAAATCTCTAATGTACTGCTTTAACTGTGTCCCTTCTGCACAGGCCATGATAGCCAATTTATTCTTCCTCTCTCTGGCTTATGTCTATGAACTATACAGAGGAAAAATAAAACTGTACTCTGGCCCCACAATAGTAAGATATTCATACTCTTGATGGTCAATGGGGAAAAGAAATTTCCTCCTAAGAAATTCAGAAAGAAAAATTAAACCCTGTTGATTATCACTATACTGGAACAGTAACGCTCTCCACAACCCAGCAAGCATCACTAAGGAAGTTCAGGTAGCCACCTACGAGCAAACATCTCACAGAAGACTGACCCATGTGTGCCAAACCACTGCCTTCCCACTCCTTTTCTGCAGCTTCCACCACTGTTTCCCTTGGAAACCAAAGCAGTAGCTGCCTGCAAAGCCAGCTCTCTCCCTCCTCGCTCATCAGTACCAAGGACTAGCAGCTCGTTTCCGCCCTGGGTGAAAGCAGTTGATGCTGGGGACGATGCTCACATGGGGAACAGCGTGGAAACACCATCAGCTGGGGCCAGACAGATTGTGCATTCCATGCACTATTATTTCTTGGAACTTTCCACTTTTTTAGTTTCTAAGATTAAACCATCAGTTTCTCCTCTGTGCTGCAATGATTTGTGTATGAACTCTTTTATGTTATGTATCAGACTGTTAAAAATCTAAAGGTGATGCAGGCATCAGCTTGGTGTTTTCTATAGCATCCCCAAAAGGCTTGGCACGAGTGAACTGGGTCATGTAATTGTTGTTAATATGATTATAACCCAATGAACATTTTAGCATCTATTAATGATTCCTGCCTTCGGTGTTGCTATAAGGGTTGCAAGGTCTTTATTTTTCTTCATTTGTTCTCCATTTATCTATTGTAATTCTATCCCAGGAAAGAACTCTGGTCTTCTCTTCACTCTACTTGTTCACTTATTTATAAATAAGCACAAATCGTTCGTAGGCTCTTTTAAGGAATGGGTTATAATCTGTCAATATCACTTTTCCATCTGCCTTGAGGTATAGTTGACAAGTAACTCGTTTTTATACTCATGGTTATGATTTTATGCAGTGAGTTATAATCTATCACTCTCAATTTTTAATTGCAAAAATATCCCAGACTTGGCAGAGGTGAGTCCTTTTTGGTTTGTTTGCATGCCTCTTAACACGTCTCCATTTTGCTGTAAGTACTTACTAATCTTCATGATGTTTCCATAAGACACTGTAGCCACAAGACACAGATATTCTGTGTTAGGCACACATGCACATGTGGTGGACGCCACCCTCACCCAGCGACCTCAGCAGCAGCAGCAGCAGCGCCTCGGACACCTCGTTACACCGATGACTTCTGCCAAAAAGGCAGAAGACTTCAGTGTACACACAAGGAAACATCAGAAAAGATTAACGCTTGGGGACATTTTACAAAATAATTGGTCTGTAGTCTAAAAAAAAAAATCAGTTATTAAACTCAGTGACTAAAAATGATCACAATTGTCAAAGCCTAGAGACATGACTTAAAGTCTAAAAATCCAAGATCAGAAACCGAAGGGGTGGGGGTGGCACATGATATAGGACCAGATACCAGACGGGAGGGTCTGTTACGAAAACGATGGGGCAATGAGAAAAACTTATTATGAGGACATTAGACTAGACAATGTCCTATATCAGTGTGATTTTCTGATTTTGACCATCGTGATGTTGTTATATAAAAGGATGTTGTCACTCAGGAGAGAAGCACGGAAGTGTGTAGGAGTGTGGGAGCATGGTGTCTGAACGTACGCCCAAAAGAGTCAGAGAAAAAAAGGAGATGGTTTGAATGTCCTCCCAGAGCATGTGTTGAAAACTGAATCCCTGATGCAGCGGTGTCAGAAGAGGGAGTTTAAAGGGCACATTCTGGTTAAGAGGACTGTGCCCTCGTGAATGGTAATTAGAAGCAGAGCTTCAGGCCATAGTTTCACTGACTTGCTCTCTCTTGCTGCACTAGTTAGTTTTGTCAACTTGAAACAAACTAGAGTCACCTGGGAAGAATGAAACTCAATTGAGGATTGTCTCTATGAGACTGGCCTGTAGGCATGTCTGTGGGCATCTTCTGGATCAATGGTTGATGGGGGAGTGCACAGCCCACTGTGGGTGGTGCCACCCCTAGGCTGGTAGTACTGGGTTGGATAAGAAAGCAGGCTGAGTAAGCCCCGGGGAACAAGCCAGTAAGCAGCACCCTTCCGTGTTTCCTGCCTCAGCTCCTGCTGAGTTCCCTGATTTCCTCAGTAAGGGACTGTGATCAGGACACATAAGCCGAATAAACTGTTTGCTCCCAAATTGCTTTTGCTGTGGTGTTTATCACAGAAA
The DNA here is from genome assembly GCA_026225945.1 of Cricetomys ansorgei. Taxonomy (NCBI): domain Eukaryota; kingdom Metazoa; phylum Chordata; class Mammalia; order Rodentia; family Nesomyidae; genus Cricetomys; species Cricetomys ansorgei. The sequence goes on along the minus strand of JAMJFZ010000182.1, from coordinate 15,275,355 downwards.
TAGGAAGCAAACCAGGACACTTGGCTTTCTACCTTCTGCCACAGGAGGAAGGCTTAAAAAAAGGCTTGCTGATGTGGGCAACTTCCCAAGCTCTGGAGTGGTGAGCCAACGAACTCCTGTTTGTTATAAAGTACCCAGGCCGAGGTGTTCTGTCACAGCAACAAAGAAGGACTTTGACAAATGATAAAGCAGAGGTGGCCGTCCGATGAGGGTGGTTTGGGAAATGGGTGAAGTATCACAGCAATTCTGCTGACCTTGCAACTTTACATTTGCAATTAAAATTAAATATTGTAAAAGTCATTAGCTGCCTGTACTTCTTTATCTGGGGGTAGAACCCCACAAAATTTTTCCTCTTCTACATTAATATGTCCTTTGATATTGCCGTTGTTCCAATCTTGTGTATGCAACCATTTCTAAGAAAGACTGTTTCACAATAGACTTCCTGGTATCCTGCTCTTCCAGTCTTTTCCACATCTCCTTCCACAGTGCCCCTTGAGCCACGGATGCAGGAGATGTGATGCAGATGTATTTGTTGGGGCTGGGCTCCCCACCATCTGTTGATCTCTGCATTGTGTCCAGTTGTTGTTTTCAGTGATGGTTTCCATTCGCTTTACGAGGCTTATGGTTGTCCAGTGCAGAATGCTGAGCCCTTAAACCATACACATACAAACAACAAAAGCAGACTGAGCAGATTGTATTTCTGTATTTATGTGCGTGTGCGCACATACACATGTGACTACACACACACACACATACCAGTAATAATCAAAGAAAAAGGGACTATTAACTTGAGGGGGGATATGGGAAGGGTCGTAGGGAGGGTACCTATGAGGGGCTGGAGGAAGAAAATGAGGAGGTGATATAATTCTATTTTAATTAATAACATTTAAAAAAACACTATAAAATAAAAACTTGCAAAAGCCAAGTTGGATAAAAGTCAATACTATTGATTGTTTATTTTAGTTATTTATACTCTACTACATTCTAAAATGGATTGAAAGCAATTTACTTATTCAGCAGGATTTTTTAAATTAAGCAACTTCAGCTGTTTTCTCCTAGAGACAGACACTGAAACAAAGAGTTTAGTTCAAGTAATTTGGTTGCAACATGATTCTTGAAGGATCAAGGGAAGCAGCAATGAACCAATGCCCCCCCCCAAAAAAAAAGAAACACTCAGGGTACATTGCCACTTACAGCTGCAGGCAGCGACAGCTGAACTCTGTCCAGGAGGCGGTATGGCGCACACTGCAGGCGAGCTGGTCCCGAAGACCACGGAAACTGGTCTGCAGGACGCAGTTCTCTGCATTACACGAAGCAACAGTCTAGTTGTCAAATGACCTTTTCCGTGTTAACAGGGAAATTCTACAGTAAGAGCACAATGGGAAAAGATGGGTTTCACCCTAAAGAAAACCCACGTGTCTTCAAGCCACGCATGCCAGGAGCTTCAGAGTCATCATCCTCTGTAAACAGTAAGTACAAAGTTGAGCAAACTGAAAACTCAACAGCTCTTTTAGAACCATCAGCAAGGTTGCAGAGCAATCTGCTAGTGCCCAGAGATAGGGAGATAGACAGAAAGGATACAGGGAGTCACAGCATAGGAAAGCAAATTTCAAAGCAGAAGCCTCTGTGGAAACCAGTTCCAGGAAGGAAAAGCCCTGCACTGTAATTGACAAGTTCCTAGAGGTTTGGTGTGGACAAACCCAACAGTTAAAAACTCAAAGGGGTCTCCAAGCTTTTTTAAGTCTTGCTTCCCAGGGTTAATCAGAGAAAGAGCTCGTGTGCTTTCAGCAGAAATACGCCAGAGCATTCTGTTCTCAGGAAAGACTGCCTTCAAGACTCCCTAGAAAAAGGGGAATAGACTAGATGGGGGTGTAGCAGGGAGGCAGAGGCAGGGGAATTTCTGAATTGGTGGCCAGCCTGGTCTACCTAGTATGTTCCAGGACAGCCAGAACTATGTAGAAAGAGCCTGCTGAGAGAGAGAGAGAGAGAGAGAGAGAGAGAGAGAGAGAGAGAGAGAGAGAAGGAGGGGGTGACAGTCAATCCAGACCTATCTAGCTCTATTGTCTCCCATAAGAAGGGGAAAGGAAGGGAGTCTAAGAAGCTCTGGTAAGGTTCACAACCTGGGGACAGGCACACTAGAAGAGTGTGGCCTTTTCCAGATAGTCTCATTTCGCAGTGTCATATATACAAAAATGATTTTATGTATATGGATATTCACATATGCAATCTATGATTCAATTGTGAAAGAAGATATGATTAAGAAAGGGGAGGGAGGGTATAGGAGGCAGGTATGGTCTAAGTTCATGATAGATGTGAATGAAAAAAATCTTTAAACAATAAAATCTAGTCATAGAACTGTACTTTCCTGTCCTTCGTACCAACTACAGCTGTCCACAGCCTGCTTCCCACAGACCGTTCACCCAGAACACTGTGTCTGACAGCAAAGATGTCACACCAAAAATGGCCTCCTAAAGAGAGAGCATGGAAATCAGAATGAGGCTGGGAAATGGCAGGGATGCTGAGATTTTCAGACCACAAAGTCAAAATAATTATGATTAATTTGCTAAGACCACTATTGATAAAAGACTAGAGACCAAGACAGGTGGCTAGCGCGAGCAGAGATGGAAGTTCCGAGTCAGAAAAGGGACCAGAGATCCAAACCACTGCGATGGAAGTGCAGGCACCCCTGCTCACTGGTGAACTGGAGCCTCTGACTGTGTCAGTAGAACTTTCCAGGACTAACTCACAACGAGGGGGAAATGTGAGAGACAAAACAAAAAGCATAACATCCATGAGACACGGGGCAACCACAGAAGGTGTGTGCATGGGGGGCATGGGAAGACAGGGAGGAAAATGCTGTATCTAAGAACTTGCGACTGAGAATCTCGCAGGATGCTCAGCAAACATCGAGTAGATCAGACACCGCCTCTCCCCAGAAAGAAAACTGTAGGCATAGCATACCCAAACTTCAGAAAACCAGAGGTGGGATTTTAAAAGCTTGGAGAGGTAAAAATCAGAAGAAAAAACACTGCGTCTTACCTATAGAGGAGCAGAGATAAAAGTTTTATCTGACTTCTCAGAAACCATGCAAGCAAGGACAAAGTAGAGTAAAATATTTAGTGTTCAGAGGGGAACCCACCAACCCAGAGCTCTCTATCCTGTGAAACGATCCTTCAGAGGTGAAGGGGAAAAAAAGACTTTTTAAGACACACAATAAATAAATAAATAAATAAATAAATAAATAAATAGATAGATAGATAGATAGATAGATAGATAGATAAATAAATAAATAAAAAGAGAATTTGTATCCAGTTGATACATATCCTCGTGAGAAATGTTTTTGTTTCTGTTTCTGCTTTTAAAGAAATCTCTTGAGAGTGAAAGAAGCATTACAATTCAGACCTATGTAAGGAAATGGTGTCTTACAGGCGAGGTTGCATATGAGTCCCGCGTCATTACGAGAAGAGACACGGGAGAGCCACTTCAGTTCCTCTCCGCGTGCCTGCAGAGAGCACGCATGCTCACAGGCCGCCAATCCGCCAAGAAGAAAAGTACTCCTGGGACGCGGCTGTCTTTCCACCTGCTTTTAGACTTCCGTGATTCCGGCCTAGAAGGAAAGGAAGGGCTGTTGCTCACTGTCCGGTCTACGTGTTATTGCATCTGTTATGGCAGCCTGAAGTAACTGGGACAGGGAGGCCTTATATCATGATAAAGGGACCGATTCTCCAAGAAAGCAAAAACTCTTAGTACGCGTGTGCCAGAGGTCAGGCGCTAAAACACATAAGGCAAAACCTGATGCTACTTCAAGGGGAAACTGACAGATACACAGTTAACCGAGTGCTTACAAACATCTCTATCAGAAAGGACAGGTGTGGCTAGAAGAAAGCCAGTAAGGAGACTGGCAAACTCAATGGTGCCGTTACCCACGTGGGTACAGTGAGCATCTATAGGGCACTTTAGCCAAAACCCACAGAATACACACTTTCAATCCATATCCTGTGCCATAAAGCCTACCTTAAATCCAAAAGGATGGAAATTAGACTACGAAGACATTAAATTCACAGCGGCATCAGAATAGCAAGCAATGACAGAAAGATGGCAGCAGAACCCCAATAGCTCCTTAGGTCAAAGGAAGAAGCATCAGGGAAACAGGAAAGTGTTTGGACGCAGTGAAGATGAAAGCACGATGTATCATTCGATAGGGGATGAGCTGAGCTCAGATCTGTGATGCCAAATGAGACTATAAGAGAAGAGATGAAATCAAAACTCGCATCTGACCTCTTAGCAAATCAGAAAAGAAGGAGCGAGTTAAATTCCTGCAAAGCAGAAGAAAAGAAATGATAAAAATTAGAGCAAAAGACAAAGAAAATAAAAACTCAAGAAGACGGCAACAAAATCACAAGCTGCTTTTGTAAAGATCGCTAAAACCGACAAGACTCTAGTCAGACTACAGAAGAAAAAGGACGCAGAGAACTAAAAAAGTCAAAAGTGAAACACGAAAGCCAAGCATTGTAATGCACATCTGAAATCCAGCACCCAGAAGCAAAGTCAGCATCCCGGAAGCTAAGTCAGGAGGTCCACATGTTCAAGGCCAGCCCAGGATATGTAGAAAGACCTTGTCCCAATTTAAAATAGAAGAAGAAGAAGAAGAGGAGGAGGAGGAGGAGGAGGAGGAGGGGAGAGGAAGAGGAAGAAGAAGAGGAGGAGGGGGGGGAGGAAGAGGAAGAGGAAGAAGAGGAGGAGGAGGAGAAGGGGGGGGAGGAAGAGGAAGAAGAAGAGGAGGAGGGGGGGGGGAAGAGGAAGAGGAAGAAGAGGAGGAGGAGGAGGAGGAAGAGGAAGAGGAAGAAGAGGAAATATGAGACACAGAGTCTATGGACATAAAAAGTTTGTATGTAACAATAATAAGGGAAAAAAGCTATCAACTGAGGGGGGCATCTGGAAGAAGCTAGAGCGAGGAAAGGGACAAGGAAAGGGATGTAGTTCTATTTCAATTAAAAACATTAAAATTATGTAAATAAAAAGTCAAAAAGAGAGCCAGCAAATGGCTCAGCAGGCAAAGGCACTCGCTGCTAAGCCTGACCTGAGTTCAAGCCTCAGAACCCACGTGATAGAGATAACGGACTCCTGAGAATTGTCCTCCAATACACACAATACAAGATTAATTCAAAAGGCAAGTGTTGGCTTCAGTAGAGAGCCTGTGTGCAAAAATAATGTGGAGAGTGATATAAGAAATGCTAATGATATGAAGGACAGCGGTGGCACACGCCTTTAATCCCAGCACTCGGGAGGCAGAGGCAGGTGGATTTCTGTGAGTTCGAGGCCAGCCTGGTCTACAGAGTTACAACAGAGAAACTCTGTCTCAAAAAAACAAAAAACAAAAAGAAAGAAAGAAAGAGAGGAAGAAAGAAAGAAAGAAAGAAAGAAAGAAAGAAAGAAAGAAAGAAAGAAAGAAAGAAAGAAAGAAAAAAGAAAGAAAGAAAGAAAGAAGGAGAAAGAAAGAAAGAGGGGAGGAAGGGAGGAGGGAGGGAGGAAAGAAGGAAGGAAGGAAGGAAGGAAAGAAATATCAGCATCCTCGTCTGGCCTCTGCATGCAATTCACATAGGTGTGCATACACACATGCACATGAAACCTCGAAACAGAGAAAGCAAATATGTTAACTAATGAGAAACTATCTTCCCAGAGCAAACAATCTACTGCAGATAAACACAGGAAAGGGGTCCTCATGTCACTATACTGAAACATGTCACTATAGAGTTGCAAATTAAAACAATGTGATACCACCACATACCTCTCACCTTGCAACCCCAGAAACCTGACAGGGTCTTGGGTCATCTGGGACTGGAGTGTCCACCTGGGTGCCAGGAACTGACCCCAGGTCCTCTGCAAGAGCAGTTCATGCTCTTAACTGCTGAGCCATTTCTTCATCCCCGTATAGGACATTTTATAGGAGGCAAAACTGTGGACTCAATTAAAAAGTGGGTGATTAATTAGCAAGATCTCAAGAAAAGAAAGTGCCAGTAGGCAGAATTTGGGGGTGTTTAGGACTGCAAGCCTCATCCCCATGCTGCCTGATGGTAGACACACTGCATTTCACTTGTCAGAAGTACAAGATGAACAAGACCAAGAGCAAACGCCGAGAGCCGCGCACTCCTGAAGGCACCGCTGCACGGTGTCAGCCTGTCACATGTCCTGAGGACACGGCCCCTGAGGGGCGCTGGCAGTAGGCAGGCTGTGCATGGAAGGAGACAGAGGCCATCTGGTAGTTCCGGGTGCTTTTCACTCAGCTGTGTCATGAGCTACTCTAAAACATAAAGCTTATTTAAAAGCAAAAAGAGGGAAGAAAGCTCCATTGATTTCAGATGGCTGGAGACTATTGCAAAGCACTTCTGCCCTCTGAGAGCTAGCAAGAATCCAAGTTGAGAAGACCTGACCTTCCTACCGAGTTCTTAAATGTAATCTATGACCAAAGCGTGTGTGTGTCTGTCTGTCTGCCTGTGTGTGTGTGTGTGTGTGTGTCTGTCTGACTGTTTTGAATGTATATCTGTCTGTCTGTGTCTATCTGTCTGTGTGTGTAGTGTATGTTCATGTAATTTCAAGCATGTCCCTTTTTCCTGAGAATAATTCATAAACTTTTGTCAAGATTCTTAATATACCAAAAATAAAATAAAATAAAATAAAAGCCAGGCAGTGGTGGTGCACACCTTTAATCCCAGCACTCAGGAGGCAGAAGCAGGCAGATCTCTGTGAGTTCAAGGCCAGTCTAGTCTAGAGAGTGAGTTCCAGGACAGCCAGAGTTACAACAGAGAAACCCTGTGCCCCCATCCCCATAAAGATCCTTAATGCAGAGCTGGAGCGATGGCTGAGTGTGAAGGCTCTGATGGCCCGGATTCTCCCCAGAACCACACAGTGGGCTTCACATTCACTGTTGCACTTGTTCACCAGCACGCACACACATATAATAGACAAATAAAATGTAACTTTAGCATTTTAAAGGATTCTTAATAGGGTTAGGTGTGGTAGCCCTCACTCATAACCCCAGCACTTAAGACGCAGAGATGGGGGCTCACAAGTTCAAACCAGCAAGGCTGCATAGCAAGTTCCAGGCTACCCTGGGCTATTAGAGAGATCTCGGAAAACAAAATACAAAAGAAAGGATTCTTATGCTTCATCTTGTTCCCGTTCCAAAATGCAGAAACCAGCTCTGCGTAACTGTGTACCTCCCTGGGTTTCCCAGGGTGAGAGCTTTCCCAGCCCACAGCAAGTGTCTCGAAGATGCCCTCTGAGAACCTCTGACCAACTTTGGACTCTACACCTTTACAGGAGATGCTGTCTGCATGCTCCGTGTCTGCAAATGAGCCCAGAATAGCTTACCCACAAACACAAGCATGGCCCTTTTAGGCCATGCTCCCCCTAGAAGAGAGGAGGTAGAAGAAATCACACAGCGCATACTCAGTAACTACCAGCATGGTGACAGCTACGCCAGCTCTCATTGAACTGCTTGGCTTTTCCATCTATAGGCTAACCTTAACACGTTTTAAAAAAAATACTTACTTCAATGGATTGAGTGGTTTCCTATTCCTGTCACAAAATAAATGAAGAAAGATTTGAGGGAACAGTCCTCCCCTCCCTCCAGCATGTGCACCAGCCCTCGAACCCCACAATTGCAGGTCACGTCTTCCACCATCTGGTTTTGTTACTGCAGAGATCTTCCTCATCCTCTTTGCTTTAATTCCCCACTCTGCACGCCTCCTCTGCACACCATGGCACAGTTCTGATCCTTCCTTTCTCTGCTCCTGTTATTCCTAGCTCCTCCTGCTGGAGTGGCTGAGAGCACTCAACCAACAACGTTTGCAAACTATGTTCATTGATCTTACTGCTTGTCCTGACAGCATTGCTCTCCTGTTCAGATGTAGAACACTGCTAACATGATAGCATGTGCTTTAATCCCATCCCGCTGGGAGGGCAGCGAGAGGGTTAACCGTTCACGCCAGCCTGGGCTACATAGTAAGACCCTGTCTCAGTTTTTCAAAAAATAATACGTTCATTCATTCTTGTCTGCCTTAGTGGAGTATAGAGACTTAACACAGTTCTGTGAGGTCAGCACACTGGCCTTCTTAAGCAAAGGACAGCTCTTTACACAGAACTTCAAAGTACTTGGGACTGCTCTTTCTCTATCTTGACTCATGGTCTGTAAGTGAGAAGTTAACACTTCATCACTATTTCTTAAAACTTGACGGAGGTGATACTGTCTTCTCAATAAATCCACAATGGCTTAAAGCACATGTGTCCATGTGTTTAATACTGCTCACCAGAGCCTTTGGTCGGAAGTTATGCAGACTTCCAATTCACAGTCGACAGTGGCTCGTTAAACTTAATGAGTACGTTTTTACATTAAAGATCTTGCAGAGAAAATTCAGAGTGTTGGTCAATGCTCTCCCTAGAAAAAGGAGAGAAGAGAGAAGGAAGGGGAAAGGAAGAGAGGAGGTGAGGGAGGGAGGGGAGACGGGGGGAGGAGGAAGAGAAAAGGGGAAAGGAGAGATAGATTCAGTTCCAAGCACTCTGATTTAGATTGTCTTGAGGAAATAGAAATCACCTATCCCATAAGACCCAGAGACGTCATTAAAATTTCAAACTCTCCACTCTCAAGCATTTCATCAGGGGTGTGGCAGGCTGATCCACATAGTTAGAAAGAGTCAAAAGCTAAGTGCAGAGAGAACAGAAATTTAGCGGAGCCCAAGAGCCTTCAGTAGTTAAGCACTCTGGGAACTAAATTAAGGAGTTTCTCTCTGGCCCTTGAATGAGGACAGCAATGACCTTTTTGGGACCTAAGCAAACTTTTCCCAACGGGTGACCATTTCCCTTTTCTCTTGGGGAGGAAAATCACAAGTGCGTAAGTAGAGTAACAGCCAACTCATGCAGAAAGCAAGTGTCCATCGACAGACTGCCACTTCATTGCACATGACAACACACATCCTGAAGTCCATCAGGGGTCCTGGGGTCCCCTGGGAATGACATCCTCAAAAGACATCTCTTTAATGGTCTCCCCAATTCCTTCTGAGGGCATGCCCCACATTCATGGCAAAGGCAAAGTCTTCCCAGCCATCACAATACACTGGCTGACTAATGAGTCATGGTCACCACCACCCACACACACCAGTGCTGCCTTGGCTAACGAGCCCACATGTGCTGAGAAGCCAGGGGGAGAGAGAAACTCAGACTGTAGCCACCAGGCCCTTCTGGCAAAGCTAAAAGAAGATGATGACCCAGTAACTCTGGCGTCTTTTTAGGACAGTTACTAGGCAGGCACTGTCCTCAAGTGAAAACAGTGCTCTCCTGTCAAGTCTGCATCAGTATCAGCCTCCTCCCACGGGGTCAGAAACACAGCCTCTCTTTATACAGACATACGCACTCATGGCACCATCTGCATGCGTGTGCCCAGTGGATCCAGATGAGCCAACTGTAGTGCATTTCAGCGGAGAAACACGGTACTGACTGAGCCCTGCGCAGAAGGACACTGAAGCCACAAAAGGGAGTTGCTTTCTATGGGCTCCTCTATGTGGGTTACCATGACACTCTCTCTGAATGTATTTCAGATTTTAACTATACAAAAATACCACAGAAACTATCTGGGCGACGTCTGGAGAGAACCACCCACAAATAATGCGCATGTTGCTCCGGTGGATTTATAGATGGCTGTCTTGGCTTGAGACAGAGCTTGCTCACCGAGTCTTTCTCGAAGGCGCTCACCGCTCTGACGTTGGAGCTGGAGGAGTTAGAAAACGACGAAGTGGTCACAAGAGCTACATGTTCTGGTGGAAGAGCTAGTGCTGCCCTGTGCTCTCCTTGTCTGTTCACGGGTGGAGCCAAGACCTCGGGGAGCAGAAACTCTCTCGCTCCTAGTTATCCCCACCTTTAACCCTAAGAATTACTATTTCCAAAATTGTGTCTATTTCTTCGATGCTATTATTTTATTGTCTTTTCTACAGATTGGCCCTAGTGACGAATCCCTTCAGTCTCAGAACTCTGGAAGCAAAAGCAGGAGGATCTTGAGTTGGAGGCCAGCCTGGGCTACACAACAAGCTCCAGGCTATCTGGGGCTGCTTAGTAAGAAGACAAGGGTAGAGGAGGAAGGGAGGAGGGAGGAGGAGAAGGAGGAAAGAAGGGGGATGGGTGTAAGAGAAGGGTTTTGAGAAAGTTCATGCTAGACTGGAAATGAGGCTTGCTGGCAGCGAGGGCATTTGCCTAGTATGCTCAAGGCCCTGGGTTTAGTCCCCAGCACAGTGGGGTCAGGGAGGCATTAGATGGGAGGTCTCTGGGACTACCTCATTGGGAATGAGTTCAATGAGCAGAATAGATTTCTCTTTCACAGGAGGACCCCCCCAGGAAATGGTGGAGAATTGGATCCTAGTGGCTGGGAGAGAGAAGAACGCTGAAACCAGCCAGAGAAAGAAGGCGTGGGAAAGGGAATGTGGGAAAACCAAGAATAGTTCTCCCAGGTGTTTCTGAGCCTGCCTCTCCCTCCTCCTCCCAGTCCCAGAATGAGAGCCTCACAGAAGGCCTGATCTGCTCTGAAAGGACAGAGGTGGGAAAAACAAAGACATGGTGAGTTCAAGCAAGCCTGTGTAGTTCTCTAGTTCAGTCCAGAACCCTGCTCAGGCTAAAATTGTAACCAAAGGTCAGATTTCACTGGAGGTGTTTCCCCTGTGGCAAGAACAACACATATTTTCCCCTACGGCGCCCACCTGAGCATTTCTTGAACACAGTGGCATACAAGCATTTAATGGCTTGGGTTCCCTTGCTGCCCCCCATAGACACAGGAAGCAGATATCCACCCTGACTTCTAAATTCCCATGACATGCCATTATGTAGCCTCCAATTTGCTCTGGGATTTGATCAGCATTTACTACACTGAACTTTCAGTGCTGTAGGACATGGTTACATAAACCCGTATAGCCTTCATGTCATTTTCTTTATCTTGAACTGAAAAAAAAGAGCAAGCGTGAAACAGGAAATCCAGCTCCAAGAATCTCATGAATGACCCCTCGCACATCACTGAAAACATCCTCCAGGGCCTCACGTGTTCTCCTGAGCCTAGAGCATCCTCCGGGGCTTCTCATAATATCCTGAGCCTGGCCAGCTTTGTCCACAGTTGCTGAATGGCAGAGCCTGCTTCCCTGGGAAAATCTTGCATATTCTGGAGAAAAGTTGGTGTCTACCCCTTGAGGACAATCCTTCAGGAATATCTTTCCCTTCTTATTATATACCTCCCTGGAGCAGCTAGCTTTTGGCTAACTGATATACAAGTGGTCAGGGCAAGAATAAATCTACTTTTTCAAGACTTTGTTTCTATTTTTAACTATGTGTGTACATGTGAGCCTGGGTCTATGTATGAGCACATAGATGTGGGTGCCTGAGGAGGCCAAAGGGGGGAGTCAGATCCCCTGGAACTGAGTTATAGGCGGTTGTGATCCACCTATGGATGCTGGGAATTGAATGTGTCCTCTGCGGGAGCAGTACGCTCTCTTAACTGTTGATCCATCTCTTCAGGCCCTAAATCTATTTTTAAACCCTCGAAACCCTGCACCCTCACTGTAGTTATTTCTCAAACCCAAGATGGCAGGCCTACCGCATCAGGCACAACCCATATCATGATTCATCCATGAGCGCACAACCATGCACTCACCCCTACTGTTAGCAAACTTAGAATATTCTTTAAATACTCTCAATTTTTTTTTAAGGAAAAAACAGTAAAGCTTGGGAGTTCAAACTGCCCTTGTGTTGAAATATGACCCTTTTCTCTTGATGTAATAGAACTGAAAGACACTGGAAGAGTAAGTAACTTTCTCACGACGTGATCTCAAGATTCTGACGTTCTTGCCTCTTGACCCCTACCATCACTTAGTGTGTGGCCTCACACTTGAGAGTACATGACTCTGAGAAGCTCACGTACTCTGCCTCGACCTCTGCACAGCCACAAACGCTCCTCCCCCACACGCAAATACCCAAATCTAGTCTACATAGGAAGGGGTCTCTCTTCCAGGTAATGCCACCTTCCCTCCCCCAGTTCTCCTCTACCCACTCAGGGTCAAATAGGACAGAAGTTGTCTCCCACTTTTCAGAGTGCTTTGCTCCCACAATAACCCCTCAGCCTTGTAAACAGACAAAATCAGGAGAGCACAGAGGCAGCGAGAAGGGAGCCGCTGAGGACAATTAATGTGCTAATTTCATTAGCTTTTCTAGAAATAGGTCCTCCTTAAAGACAACACTTGGATTTGTAGGAAAAGATTCTGTTCTGCCCAGGGCCCATCTAGATCCTCTCCCACAGTGAGAGTGGGGTCCTAGAGCAGAAGTGGAGGAAGCCTAGCCTCTGCCTCCTAAAGCCTTGTGTGAACAGCAGAGCCCCCAGGCCCAGAAGTGGTTCTGCTCAGGCGGCAAGCTCTGGTAGCCTTTGTTCCCCTAACAGCCAATTATATACCCGTTAACAAGTAGCAATATCGATGGCCCTGACTCCTGAACTCTTACTGTACTGCTCACCCAGAAGTGACACTAAATAATCCCAACCAGAGTACGTGCTCTGAAGAATTACTTTAATTGAACAAGCCAATCAGGACTACACAAATAATTAAAAATATACTACTTCCCAAAAAGCAGGCAATAAACAAAGCATACTATTTTTATGTTCAGATTCTTTTTAGAAGTTCCCTAAGACATTACAGCATATTAGTAATGATCCCCATTAATTGGCACTATGTGCAAGGGACGATGCTAAGATTTTAATATATACTGCGTCATTTATTCCTCATGGCATCCTTGAGGTGTCTAAACTCACTCCAATTTGATGTGTTAAATAACAGACTAAAGGAGGTTAAATAAGTACCCAAGAGAACAAAGCTTATAAATTGTGAAGCCAGGATCCCAAATCTGGCATCCAAAACATTTCAATATTAGCCCTCTAAATCTCTACTGTGCATTCATAAAGATAAATCAAGACACAGTAATGCACACCTTTAATCTAAGCTCTCAGGAAGCAGAGACAGGTGGATCTCTATGAGTTCAAGGTTATCCTGGTCTACACGGCAAGTTCTAACAGCCAGGACTACCCAGTGAGACCCTAGCTCAAGAAAGAAACTTAAAAGAGACGAGTCACAGGAAGCAGAAAATGCCGAGCTGAAGTTCCCTGTCTGTATAGAGCAGAGAATACATTTTTCTAAAAGGGAGACCAACCAGGTAGAGGACCTGAAAGCAGGCTTTTAGTGGGCCTGGTATTTCTCCCCTTGAGTCTTCGGTTTAAAAGCTTCTATTAATGAAAAAAAAAAAAAGTGATGGGGAAAAAGGCAAAGCCCTTAAAGATCACAGTAAGTAAGACTGCAGGAACCTGGGTGGCAATGCAGTGTAACTTGGCATTTCCCAGTTGGAAAGCGGTTTTTGACTGAGACGGCCGAATGCTCCTCCGGGCTGAGCTGTAGACAGCTTTCTTCTTGGCCCTTTTTTTTTTTGCAGTGTTCAGTTAGGAGAAATTTTGGTCATGATTATGTCTCCTGACCCTCTCCATCTTTCCATCTCTTGTTTCCAGAGCCCATGTCCTTCTCCTTCTCTGGGATCCATGCCTTTGCATCTTACCCAGGCTTCAAGGTGGGGTAGGAGCCCAGCCTCGGCAAGCACCTATCAGCAGACACTGGGAGCCGAATCCCACGGCCAAACCAAGGAACAACTAGCACGACTGCTCCTAGCTTACTAGAAACATTCCCCTTTCTGGTGAACTCCGTCCTTTTCCTCCACTGTAATGGATTTGGAGAGCTGTCTTCATTGTATTAACCTGTGTCAACCCACCCTCCTCAGGTTGGCAATGACTGTGCCTGTAGAGCACAGATCACAATCAGCTCCCATCACACACGATGTCAATCCCACCCTTGGCGTCTTCTGTTAGAGACGCAGTAGATGCTCCCACACCCCATCTGAGAACCCACCAGTTCTCATAAGAGCCACTGTGATGTTGATTCCCTGAACTGGACCCATTTGACAAATAGGTGAAAAGAGAGCCAGTAAAACAATTTAATCTGATTAAGGACTTAATAGTGAAAGCCTTAATGGGTAAAAGAAGGTCCTTGTCTCCAGACCCTGGGGTCTGAGTTTGATCTCTGGGACCCACATGGTGTAAGGAGAAAACAGACTCTAGCAAGATGCCCTCTGACCTCCACCCACACACACACTGTGGCACACACACACTAGAAATAAATACTTTAAAACCTTTTAAGTTAAAAGAAAAAGTTGGGTTTTTTTTTTAATGGTTTCCATATAGCCCAGGCTGGACTCAAACTCCCTCTGGAAGTCTATTCTCTTTTGCACTTGGTTTTGCAGGTAGCTAGCCCACTTTATTTAGCTTTGTTCTTCATTCCCTTGGCCATCTGTTTAGCACTCAGAGAGTTAGTCAGACAGCAAGCTGTGTACAAGGGTGTGAAACTGACTGAGACGGAGACGAGAGAAGCTTTTGCTGGGAAGTTAATAATCTGCTTCAGACATGGTTAAGCTGGCATCCATATAGGGCACACAGGTGGAGGGGTCTTGGGGTGTCTGTCATTATTGGCCTGTAGTCCCAAAGGCGGATGTGGGTAAAGGTGATCTGGGAGTTCCCATCGTCAAAGGACTGTCTGCAAACCGTAGATGTGGAGAGGTTGAGCGGAAAGTGAGAGAACCCAGGAGGAAGGACAAAGCAGCTGGAGCCAGGGAAGATGGAAATAGGCACGGAGCCAAAAGCGAGGCAGCTGCGGAGTGCGACCGAAAGCGGATGACTGAGGACAGAGCGGTGCAGAGACACCCGCGGACTCCAGTGCAGTGAGGTGTAACACGTGACTGCGGGGTTGGGTGGGGCTTCAGGGCAGAGGATGATTTACAATGGGTATCTGAACTTCGGGACCGCAGAAGCCATCAGAAATGATACTAACAATCCAATGTTGTGACGATGGCTAATATTTACCAACGATTTAGAAGACCTGACACACTGACACTCACCTCCGTGAACCCTCAGCAGCTCCTTGGGGAAGGCACACTCACCTCCGCTACTTGAAAGATGAGAAAAGCAAGACACAAAAAGATCTCTAACCAATCAGATTCGAATCCAGGTGATCTGGTTTCCGACCCTGACTTTCTCATCCTTGGGTTAAACTATTCCTCAAAGTTAAAAAAAGAAAACAGGATTAAATTTAAGAAAGACACCAGAGATGATTTATTTGTTTGATTTGGGATGGGAGTGTTTTGAGTATGGTTTTAGAAGCTAAAAGGAAGGCATCAGTAGGGGAAAAGTCTGAAGACTGGAAAGAAGAGAGAAATCAGTGTAAAAGGTACCACAGGAGGAAGGTGTGCTCCAGCCCCCAGAGGATCCTCATGCCAGCCTCTGACCATGAAGACTCAAGGCTGAGAGACAGAGAACAGCCTTGACCCAGGGAAGCTTTTGGCTTAGAAGCAGGGAGATGGATAAGAAATAGACTAGTGTAAAACCCGGCATCTGTGATGAAGCCAACAAATGAAATGCTGAGCTAGAAAACAAGCTCTGGTTGATGGTGAACCTGAAGCTGAAGGATGAGGAACATCCTGTGGAGATTGAAGAAGAGGGGCAAGGTCACTAGTAGGGGAGCAATAACACCAGCAATGCCACAAGGGAGCTTATGCCACCAAGAAGTGTAAGCCCAGAGGGAGATAACCTGCTGTCCAGATCTTACCCCATCTGCAGAATGCAGAGAGACTGGTGATGGCCTCTGGGCAAGGAAGTTTTAAGGCTTCCTTGAGCATCCTAAGAAGAAAGCGATCATTTTAGAAAACATCTGGAAGGTTTCAAGCACAGGAGTTAGGTAATTACAAATGTTGTTTTAAACAAAGAACTAAATAGGAAGAAGAAGACAAGAAACAGCTTTCTGGGGAAATAGGCTAGGTGTGCGTGTGTGTGTGTGTGTGTGTGTGTGTGTGTGTGTGTGTGTGTGGAGAAATTCAGATGTTCTCGCCTCAACTAAGAACTGTGTTCTCTAAGAAAGGAGAGTCCTCCCTCCTGGAGTGATCTAAAGGTATGGGGATGTGGGCTCAAAAGAGAGACAGGCTAGAAACAGCCAGCACAGGGGAGAGAAGACAGCTGGGAAAATAAACAGGTGACAGGCACTAGGAGCCTCTGACCATTCCAGAACCCAACTCCGTACGAGGCCTCACCGCTGCCAGGCAAGGTTATGTAAGCACCTCCAGGACGCAGAAGGGGATGTGAGCTGTGAGCAAGTGCAGAGAAGACGCTGTTGGTTCTTGTATTGTCTGCCGATGTTGGATTTCTATGGGGGATGTTAGATTGCTTATGATCTGCCCCTGATGAGTTCTGAATTAATAAAGAACACCTGAGCTGAGACGCTCGGGGTTCCACTGTCCAGTCTGGCACTGGCCATGAGGGTGGTTCCCTCTACTGAGGTCTGGCAGAACTTGCTCCTCTGAAATATACCTCCCCGCCATCTTTCATGATCCCCCACAGCAATGTTCAACTACAGGACGAGGCACAGATTCCAGAGTCCTCAGGAAGACACCACTATAGACACAGATCATGGATCCGAACTGCAAGATAGCAAGGCCAAGAGGAGGCACAGTGAGGTCTAGAATCTTGATGCAGATGAAGACCAGATTTGGCAAGAGGAATAAAAAATGCAGGGGGGCGATGGCAGGGGTGTGTGGAGATGTGGACACTGAGAGGGAGCTTTTAAAAGCAGCAGTTTCAGGGATGGTGTCGGGGCTGCTAGCACAGGAGCCACAGCAACAATGGCGACACTTAGCTATCATCCTCAAGGAGCATGCAAATGAGCTGAAGGGACCAGAATGCACCACCACCTAAATATGCCACCTTGGCATAAAAGACATTTGAAGCCCAGGGCGGGGGGCAGGAGGTGGCACATGCCTTTAGTCCCAGCACTCGGGAGGCAGAGGCAGGCAGACCTCTGTGTGTTCAAGGCCAGCCTGGTCTACAGAGTGAGTTCCAGGACAGCCAGAGTTACAACAGAGAAACCCTGTCTCGAGAAAACAAACACAAAAGGTAAAAAACTGTTGAGCTGGAAGCAACAGACATTAACAAAAGCTCTCTCCAATCCCCTGTTTGCCAAAAAGTGAAGCATAATTTCATTTTGTGAGGTGCTGTTCCCTCTGCCCTCTCTTGTACTAGGGAGGGCAGAACGTAAAGCCACTCTACACTCTTGGTCCAGAGATGGCACTGAGAGGCAGCTGCATCGCAAGCCCTCTTAAAATAGCCCTTCTCGTCCACTGCCTTCCGCCACGTGTTTATCTCCCCATGAGTTACTGCCCTTGGAATCCAGGAAACATTTTCCTTTCCCTTGTCACATACCCACGAAAGTATGGCCCTCTGTTAAAATGGCATATAAGCCTCAGAGTCCAAGTAGCTCCTTGAGGTTCCATTTAATTTCTTATGAGGCCCATATACATCTCAAATAATCCCTTTTCTCATTAATCTGTCTTTTACCAGTTCAATCAACAGGACCCTAGGCACTGAAACTGAGGAGGTGGAAAAGAAAGCTTTATTCTCTCTTGACAGAGCATTACTTAGATTCTGGGTTTTTAATTCCCCTAAAGTCACCAACTGTTAGCTTTACTGGTAAGGGTTATTGGAGAGCTGGCCTATAGTCACTGCTTGATGATGTTCTGGCATCTTCTCCGAATATAATTATTGACCTATATTACCCTAGGCAGTGGGGAAGTTCTACTGAAGAACAAATTCTGTCACTTTTCCATCTAATCACTGTCTCAGTTTAAAATGTCACTCTTACCAACACACCCAGTTCTTACAAACGCTGTAGTTATTTCTCCATGCTGGAACTAAGGCCTGTCAAGAATTGATTGGCCTTTTGCAAAATAATTACCAATAGCTTTTTGGCTTTCTGTGGTTTTTGTTTGTCTTGTTTCTGGTTGGCTGGATAGCTGGCAGTGAGAGACAGCTGGAAACTCAGGGACAATCTTAGAGTGAGGATGAGACATAGGAACCGAGCATCCATTACCTGGCTGCATCCTAGCTGCCCGGTGAGCACAGTGCCCACTCTCCCCGCTTGCTCCAAAGGTGAAATCAGATTGGACATATAAAGGGTAAGCACAGGGTTTGGCACATAACAAATCTTCCTTTCACTGTGGTTGTTGTTGAGATCTTCAGGTTTCCAAATAGTTTGCTTAGAGAAATGAGCTTCTGTGGAGCCACTGCAAAGGGGTGAGCGCTCCCGACACTGCAGCGTGTGGAAAGCAGGGGTGCGGAGCCCTGACCAGCAGCCAGTACCAATTTTAAACTGTCAACATGGTGTTTCTGAGTGCATATGTGGCTCCTGGGAGCCATATATTGTGAGCTATATATTGAACGGCTGGTCCATATTTCCTCCCAAGGGTCCTTGGGAAGGTATTCATATATTTGCTTAATATGTGTGTAACCTGTGTGTATCTCTTCTACTGCAGGACAAGCGTCTACCATGCTTGGACAGTGTTAAAACTAAGCAAGACCTGATCCTTCTTTCCTAGATCTTGTATTCAACCATTACAAGGAGAGGCCACATCCATGGGGAAGGGTGTCACGACCAGGGAGTTCGTGGAAGGACACCTCACTTATACTGGGGTTTAGAGATGAGTAGAAGCTCACTAGGCAAAGCAAGAGCTGGGAGGCACAAAGAGGCTGAAGCACCACAGCTGAAGTGTTAGGGGACAGAAGCTAAGAGGTTAGAGTTGGGGCACAGCCCAAGCAAACCCAAGCTGAACAGGCTGTCTCACTTTACCTGTGAGCAATAAGGGAGCAGGTGGGATTTTAAGCAAAAGAGAGAAATTGTTCAGGAGAGGAGATGGTTTAAAGGGGGTAGAATCGATCCCCAAAGTCAAGTGCAGCTGTCAGCACTGTGAGGAGGGAGGGAAGGTTGTCAGAGGTCCCTGCTAACCTCACGCAGCTAGTGTGGAGGCAGTGGGCAGACTGTGGGTGTGAATGGTCTCCTTGAGAGGTGTCTGGTGAAAGATATGGGGAGATTGCTCACGAAGTGGGTGGGAAAGCCCTTCCAAGGGCTGACAGGCAGGAGTCGGGAGGGGCAAGCATACTGAATGGGGAGAAACAAGTCACGTGGGACAAGCCAGACCTTAGATGGACCCATGTTTCCAGTGCCTCTCCAAGGGAGAAACTTTGCATCAGGGCAGCCCACAGTCCACAGCCCCCAAAAGAGGACATGAGATCCTGTAAGTTGCACAACTGGGGACAAGCCTGCTATGTGTTACCGGAACTCGGCCCCTGTGAAAGTCAGTGTACCACTGTTTGGAATACACAATAAATTTGGGGTCTTTTTAAAGCTATTTCATGGAACCAAGTTTGTGATGTTTTTAATGCAAATATGTCTATAGACGCTTAAAATCCGCTAAAGAAAAAGAAAGGTCTATCAACCTAGTGCAGCTACCAGACACTCTGCCCCCAAAGTGCCTAAATGGTATTATAAACTTCAGGAAATCTCCCATCAAAAATGTAGGCTTCTGAGTTCTCTTGAAGGCAGCCTGGCCTCCATCAGATGACAGGTGTGACTGCTTGTCCATCAAAAGGACACGTGTGGTCCGAGGCGCTTGGCTGGTTCCCCCCATCCTTGACCTTCGGAGCTCTGAGGCAGCCTCTTCTGCTTGTGGTTAGATGGTGGAACAATGGATTGCAATCTCTTCCAGAATATTTATAACTGAGCAGCAACTATGAGCCCAGCAGAGAGCTTAGTCCCTAGACACAGGGCACTGTGGCTCTGCTCCTTCAGGGAACAAACGGAGGCAGGGCCTCCATCACGGCAGGGTGTCACGCCAGAACCCTGTGACAGCACATATTTAACTTTGCACTTAGGAAATGTCTCAGCTGTCTGCTCATGCCATACGCCCACTCATGAACAAAAGCACGTTAGAATGGATGCTCAGTTCACTACAGAGATTTTGACACGAGTTTCCTCGAGTTGGACACTGCTCTGTGGCGCGTGCCTCGGCAGTCAGGCCTAAGGAGGGCAGACGTTCAGCACAATACAAGAGACACTACAAAGAGGTTCTGGGCTCCCTACAGAAGCAGCTGTCCCAGGCCCCTGTGCAATCCTCCGCTTTTCTTTGCATACCAGATTCAAACCAGCATCTGACCTGCTCTTTGCCAGGCTCACGTTGGTTTAAAACCAGAGAGCAGGTTTGACCAGTGGGGCTCAAAGATTAATTTGTTTTGCTGAAACTCTGTAGTCAATCCTTCAGCAGCTGAAGTTTCTGCATGCTGGTGTCCCTTGAGGGCGCTACTTTAAGGAGAAAGCCTTCTGGGACAGGAAAGGCGTCTTCACTATTGATCCTTCCCTATTCTTTCCACTGACAGGGGAAAGGAATTGGATTAGGTTTTAATGGAGACTGGAAAATTCTCCCCTGAAGGAAGGACTTTTATTTTTTGCAACAGAATTAATTTTAATTGACTAAGACACAAAGGAAACTTAAAGCCCAGGCTTCAAAGCATTTCATACAATACAGTTAGGCTGGGATATTTCTGTTTTGAGACTTGGAATAGGGCTGATGTTCTAAATTTCTGCCTAGGACAGTTGTAGGTTTTCTTTTTGGTTTTGCATGCTATGGATCAAATGCAACGCCAAAACCCAGGTCCTTTGGATTGCCAGACAGGTGCTCTAACACCGAGTTCCGCCCCAGCTCCAGTTAGAGGCTTGGAATTGAGACAGACCCCCCCTCCAACCCAGGCTGCCCTGGCGACCTAGTGACCCTCTTCTCTCGTAAGCCAAGATGATAGCATGGTGGGTCTTGGGCTGCGCTTGCCTGTATATGAACCCCAACTCTGCTCCTTGCTAGCTGGGAATCCAAAGCCTCCTTGCTAATGGAGAGGCCTGGCTACTCAACTTCTCTCAGCCTCAGTTCCCTCCTTTATCTAGCACGGTTGTTAATATTCTAGGGAGCCATGCTGGATATGGGACGCTTTCAAAGCAGCAGGTCCCTGGCGTTCAGTCGGAGGGGGGAAGACACAAACGCAGGTCCTCTGTGCAGACGATGAGGAAAAGAGGAATTGGTTTCTGTTAGATAGATGATAGATAGATAGGTAGATAGGTAGATATAGATAGATAGGTAGATAGATATAGATAGATAGATAGATAGATAGATAGATGATAGATAGGTAGATAGGTAGATAGATAGATAGATGATAGATAGGTAGGTAGGTAGGTAGATAGATTGATGATAGATAGATAGATAGATAGATAGGTAGATAGATAAGTATAAACAGATATTGGTAGGTGATAGATATAGACAAAGTGTGGTGTGTGTGTGTGTGTGTGTGTGTGTGTGTGCACGTGCACGCTAAGTGTGGGTTTATGGGTGCAGATACCTGCAGAGACCATCAACGGGCATCAGTTCCTAAGTAGCCGGAGTTACAAGGAATTGTGGTCTACCGTGTGAGTGCTAAGAACCACCCCTGGGTCCTCTACAAGAGCAGCAAGTGCTCTTAACCCCTGAGCCTTCCTTTTCTCCAGACCCAGAAGGGGAAATTTTAATGATACTAGCTATCACAATCTGACCTCTGGCCAGGCATGGTGACACACTCCTGTCATCCTAGCACTTGGGAGGCAGAAGCAGGCAGATCTCTGCGAGTTCAAGCCCATAGTGAGTTCCAGGACAGCTAGGTCTAGATATTAGAGAGACTCTGTCTCAAAAACAAACAGACAAATCTAACCTCTGAATACCTGACTTAACCTGATTTTTAAGATATTCTTCTAAAAGTAAGTCTAAAGAACCCTTTTGAGAGCCAGTGTAGGGGACAAAAGACACCTGAGCCACAGGAGCAAAAATATAGGTGTGAGGAGGGAGTGATTTCCAGTTCCTATTCCTTTTGACACACTTAGAAAATCTTTTCAATTTTATTTAGATAAAATTTACACATTATAAGATATGCCTATTTTGACTCTACAGCTTAACAAGTTTTGGTAATGTATCCAGCCGTGTCATCTTGTAACCACCACTCAGTGAAGGCATTAAACATAATAAATTCCCTTGTGCTCCTTTGTACACAACACACCCCTCCACCGGGACCCCAGGGAGCCACACATCTGCTCTCTGATATGATCTACTGGCCTTTTCTGGAATGTCATACAAATGACACCATATGTGGTGCTTTGACATTTTCTTAGTGTAGTTTTTTTTTTTTAATTCATGTATATAGATACACATTGTGATAGTCCATTCCTTTTTACTGCTGAGTAACATTCCCTAATATGGATAGATCATTGTTTAGCCATTCAGAAGTTGTGGGCACTGGCTGGGTTGCGCCCAGTCTGTAATGAGCAATGCTGTTGCTAACATTTACACAAAACTCTTTAAGAATACATGTTCTATTTTGTCTCAAGACGTGTATGCCCACTTAAAAAGTTACAGTGTAGGAAGATCACTCCTCTGAATAGCTAGCTTAGAATAAATGAATATAATTACAGCTCAGCTAGCTAAGACTTACATAACTTCTTTCTGCATTCAAAATTTGGTGTCTTTTCAAGTTATCACATATGTAAATTCAGAAGAACTATTTGGCTTGCTCCAAGCAATGTATTTAATTGATTTCCCCAGAAGACAAGATGAATCAAATCTCTATGGTAACATCACATGCTTCCCTGTGGCCTTAAGAGCACTTAATTCTCTTTAAAAGCAATGTTCCCTCCACTTTTAGCCATTTGTGTGATTTTCTTAGTTTGAGTGTTCGTGATGCTGGGAATCGAACCCCCAGCCCAGTGTGTGCTAGGCAAGTGCTCCACCCCTCAGCCACACCGCAGCCTCAGATGTCTTCTTTTGAGAAATGACCACATAGGTCAGTCACTCACCTCCCATTTTTCCCTCTGTGGCAATAATGCTCACATCATCACTTATACGGGGGGAATTAGAACACTCTGAGATCCGGGTCACACAGCTGCAATGTTAACAAAGCTGGAATCAGCAGCAAGGCTGGTTCCAGGGCACTGACTCTCAAGTAGCTGACACACAGCGCCACTCTGCTCACGTTTGTCTTGAGCGTTTGTGTTCAGGGGTGATGAGATTGATCAGCGCTTGTCCTGCACGTGTCAGCCTCTCTGTTTTTATATTTTTATGGGTTATTGTATTTGTGTTTCTACCGCTGCGTTGCATTGCTTAAACATTCTAGATGTTAATCTTGTGTCAAATAGACAGTTTCTAAGTGTTTCCTCCCACTCTATAGGTTGTCTGCCTGCTGGACTTTCCTGCCGTGCTTCCATTTATCTATATTTGGTTTTGTTTCTGCTTTAAGCTTTTGTCTAAAATATTGGCCTGTTGCAAAGTCCTGAACCAAACCTCTTTGGTTTCTTCTAGTAGTTTCACAGTGTGAGTCTTAGATGAAAATGTTTAATGCATTGAGTCCAGTTTTATAGCTGGAAAAAAGAGGAAGAGGCCTGATTTTGTTCTTCAGAGTGTGGTATATCTAATCTTTCCTGAAGTGTTTTGGGGACCATCTTTTTTCCAACACGCACTCTTAGCACTTTGTTTACTTCTTGCTTTTCTTTGCTGATCCACTGGCCCATGTGCCTGTTTTCAGAGCAATGCTGTACAGTTTTGGTTATTCTAGCTTTTCAGTACATTTTGAAAGCAGATGGCATATTATCATATAGTGGCATAACTATGGATAATAGTATTGTACTGAGCATTTCAAAAAGCCAGAGGAGGGTCTGGGGAGATGGTCAGTGCTTGCCATGCAAGCATGGGGACCTGAGTTCAAATCCTCAGCACCTATGTAAAAGCTTAATGCAACAGCACATGTCTGATGCCTGTAACAGAACTGGGGGCAGTGGGCAAAGGGGAAGGCAGATACCAGGAGCTCAGTGGTCAAACAGAAAAGCTGAATCAGTGAGCTACAGGTTCAGCAAGAGGCCCTGTCTCAAATGATGATGATGATGATGATGATGGTGATGATGATGATGGTGATGATGGTGATGATGATGGTGATGATGGTGATGATGATGGTGATGGTGATGATGGTGGTGATGATGATGATGGTGGTGATGATGGTGGTGATGATGGTGATGATGATGGTGATGGTGATGATGATGGTGATGGTGATGGTGATGGTGATGATGATGATGGTGATGATGATGATGATGGTGATGATGGTAATGATGATGATGATGGTGGTGATGATGGATGATGATGATGATGATGGTGATGATGGTGATGATGATGTGATGATGATGATGTGATGATGATGGTGATGATGATGATGATGGTGATGGTGATGATGATGGTGGTGATGATGGTGATGATGATGGTGATGTTGATGATGGTGATGATGATGATGATGATGATGATGGTGATGGTGATGATGGTGATGGTGATGATGATGATGATGGTGATGGTGATGGTGATGGTGATGATGATGGTGATGGTGATGATGGTGATGATGGTGATGATGATGGTGGTGGTGATGGTGATGATGATGATGATGTTGGTGATGATGGTGGTGATGATGATGGTGGTGATGGTGATGATGATGATGACATGGAGAGCAATTGAGGAACACACCGAACACTGACCTTTAACAGGAGCTGTCTCATAGAAGAGCAAGGAAAACGAGGCTGTTGCAATGAAGAAATAATCCTCCCCAAAGAGAGGCCTGACCTTTGCCCAAGTTTTGGGTCTCTGGAATGCTTTGCCCAGTAGGAACTTTTGACCACAGACCTTCTAACAACACATGAGAGGAGTCTTAGAATCACATGATGTAAGTTGTGGCCCCCAAGGAATCTGATAACTGAAAGTATCAGCTTGCCTTCCTGGAGCAACTAAAACTTGGCTGAACTTCAATGGCTGGCAATTCTTATGTATATTGTTGTGCGCGGTGAGTAGAGGAGGTCATCTAGCCAAGATTCTAAAAGGAGAGTGAGACCAGCCCCGCTACATGGGATCCCTTCCCACATTCTGCCCTGTGCATCACTCCCCTTGACTAACTTCAACTTGTATCCTTTTGCTGTAATAAAGTTTTAATAATAAGTTAATACTTTCTCGAGTTCTGTAATCGATTATCGTGAATGACTTGATCTTCAGGTAGTTGCAAGAGCCCAGCTGGCCTGAAGCAGGGTGACTGTAGGGCTCATCAACCATGCGGCAGACCCAGAAGTGAGGGTATCTCTGAGAACTGTTTCTTACAAGGTACATCTGGCTACAGTCCACACAGAAAGTGAGAAACCATGTCCTGTAGGACACAGACTACAGCCCAAAGTGGCACAGTGCTGAGAGAGTCAAGCTCCTGACCAACAGAGCAAGGTGAGCAGAGTGACGTCATCTCCTAAGAGTGCCAGGCTGAGGAGGCCAGGAGACTGGGTAGGAGGCTGTTTTTTGTCCAGATGTAGGAAGAGAGGTTTCATCGAAGAAAATAGAAAGGAAGGTGTAAGCACCATTAATAGACAATGCTTTCCAAGCATTGTGAGAAGTCCCTATGCACTGATCCAAGGACAGTGTTGAATGATGGCCAACGTTACCATCCCCATTTTGCAGATACAAAGATCTGAAGTACAGAGAAATTGACTAATTTGTCCAAAATCACCCAGCAGGAACGTGGCAGAACTGAAATTTGAACCCAGCTGGAATCTGATGGCAGAATCTAACTCATAACCATGCTAGCCATGAATGGCAGGGAGATCAGCAGGACTTACCGGCCATCTGGTCTTCAGAGAGAAAAGCCAGAAAGAGCTGAGGACATATGAATGGTTTTGTGTACCAGTAAACAGTAAGGTGCAGATGCCACATGAAGCCAGTCACCGCGTCTCACCTCCAGCACGAAGAACGTGAGCCAAGAGCTCTGGATCATGGGCTCAAATTCATCGTAACTTCCCTGGTCCACTTCACCTACATAAATCTAAAAGCTTCCTGGTAGCTGCAAGAGGCAACTTAACTGGCAGCCAGTGTTGCTACTGGAGACAGATTTCCTACAGTGGCATAGCCATTGGTGAGCTTCCCAGGCTCTGTCGGCAACCCCGGTGAAAGTCATTGGCTCACACACACAGGTGTGAGAGTGACTAGCTGTGAGTGAAGGGGGGACAGGAGTGGGGACAGGAGGGGGAAAGAGCATGAATGTCATCAAAATACATTATGTGCATGTGTGAGAATATAATAAAACATTACATTGAGTATGTGTAATCAGTGTGTGCTAATAAAACCAAAACCTTCAACTCACATACGCACACAGAAGACACAGCAACAGTCTGGCTCTGCATTTCCTAGCTGGGTGACCTGCTCAAGTAAAGGAACCTTGACAGTCTCACCTGGGAAATGGGGATACGGTAATATCTGGGCCATGGGAATGTCGAGAGGACACTTACTGTAAGCAACAGTCTGTGTCAAACCCTCAGCACAGTGCCTGGCATGTGACTGAGCAAAGGCTTCAGGGCTTCCATCGGCTCTAGAGCAGTGGTTCTCAACCTTCCTGATGCTGTGACCCTTTAATTCAGTTCCCCATGTTGTGGCGATCCCCAGCCATAAGATTATTTGTGTTGCTAGTTCAGAACTGTAATTTTACTACTGTTGTGAATCTTAATGTAAATATCTGATACGCAGATGGTTTAGGTGACCCCCGTGAAAGGGTTGGTCACCCAAAGGGGTTGCGACTCGTAAGTTGAGAACTGCTGCTCTAGAATAAGATCTGTTTGTTCTGAAACCACTTCTCCATATCATCTCATACTCAGAGCCCATGCTCAGCAGGCATGGCTAGTTTTTAATCCTTATTGATATTATGAGAGAAACCGGTGTCTTCACTCCCCTCACAGGCTTGTCAGCGTGTGTGGCACTACCTGAGACCCGCTGCTATCTAGAGACGATGTGGAAACACGGCAGTTCTACTAGCACCCAACCAGGCTGTGCCGCAGCAACCAAGCCACATCACCAAGCTGGGGACCCAGCATCACTGCAGACACGGATCAAAACACAAGCGAACCCCCACCATCACAAAGCACGGTACAGCAGAGCCTCGCTGACAATTAAGTCTTAAATGTCTAAGTATTTAATCGACTTTTTAATCAACTCCAGGCAAAATCTACTTTAAATTTAGCCAAAGGATTATTGCAGCTTCCAGTTTCTAATCCTCCAGCAGTGACGATCAGAGACAGCACCGTGGCCTCGGCACAGCTCGACACCATCTGCCTGCCCTCGGAGAACCCATAAAACACCTTTAAATCTGAAGATCACTGCAGAGCAGAGTCCGTGCTCACGGCGTGTTCGGTGCGGCCCTACTCATTAGCTGTGAGGCCTTATGCTGGGAAAACATCTGGATCTAAACATCTGCTCAGTGGTTTCGACTCAGAGGCCCAGGGAACGAAGCCCAGAGAGAGATGAAAGTGGGATGCCAGGGAAACGATTTAATCGGCTCCACACGTGGATGGAGGCTTCCGTTTCACGACGCAATGTTTTCCGGCAGTGAAACGCAAAGCCTGTGTGAGCACACGGTTTCAGCGTTAGGTCCTCAGTGCAGTGTAATTTGCTAATGAATAGAAAGAACGAAATCGTGTGAGTTGCGGAGACGCTTGGTAATAAAGGTGAAGTGGGAGACGCTCACTACTCCTTGAGCACACTTACTGGTCTCCGT
The DNA here is from genome assembly GCA_026225945.1 of Cricetomys ansorgei. Lineage (NCBI taxonomy): Eukaryota > Metazoa > Chordata > Mammalia > Rodentia > Nesomyidae > Cricetomys > Cricetomys ansorgei. Next base: position 15,247,745 of record JAMJFZ010000182.1, on the reverse strand, counting down.
GTCTCTGTTTATTACTGTGGGACTGTAAACTCCCTGGCGAGAAGCCTCACAAGCATTCACCTTCTCCTGCCCCTACTGCCATGCTGTCGCTCTACCATCACAGATTCTGACACTGGAACCACAAGACCAAATAAACTCTTCTATAAATCTGCCCTCGTCATGGTGTTTGTCTTGATTAGGGTTCTAGGCTGTGATGAAACACCATGACCAAAAGCAAGTTGGGGAAGAAAAGATTTATTCAGCTTATACTTCCATGTTGTAGTCCTTCACTGAAGGAAGTCAGGGCGGGAACTCAAACTGGACAGGAACCCGGAGGCAGGAGCAAATGCAGAGGCCAAGGAGGGACGCTGCTTACTGGCTTGCTCCTCATGGCTTTCTCCGCCCACTTTCTTATAGATCCCAGGACCACCAGCCCAGAAGTGGCACCACCCACAATGGGCTGGGCCCTTCCACACCAATCACTAATTAAGAAAATGTACTATATCCGGATTGTATTGAGGCATTTTCTCAATTGAGGTTCCCTCCTTTCGGATGACTCCAGCTTGTGTCAAGTTGACATAAAACCAGCCAGCACGGTTAAAGTTAAGCCAAGAGACATCCTTCAGAAACAAAGCTGAGAAAGCTCATTAGTGTAATGGAGGCTGATAATTTGCTTTTTAGAAGCTTGCAACTTTAAAAAAAATACAATTTTTATATTAATGATTAGTTTCCATTAATTCCCAATTTTATTTTTCCTAGAATTTGGCATCTTACCTGTCTACGGGAATCGGGAGCTGCCTGTGGCCGCTCCTCTACAGTCCCCATTTGGAAGACTTCGTAATGACCCGTTGTTTGAACAGAGGTGGTCCAGACCTGTTCAAGGGGCTTCTCTCTGACTCACCATGCTGGCCCTAGACAGCTGAGTGGAGCTCACAGTGTCGCCGAGAAAGAAATGAGGTAGAAAAAGCGTAAAGCAGGCTAAACAATTAGCAAGACCTAATTAAGCGATGGAGCCTCCTTACTCAGCACATATTTTTAACAGTCCCCAAAATCTCGATCCAGGGACTCCAGAAAGTACCAGGCTGGTTAACCGTTTCAGCAATCATTCTCCGTTGTTTGATGTTTGGATGTAACTTGTTTTGTTTGTTCTAGTCTGGATGTTTGTGTTGGGGGGGCAGAATTTGGTGGTGTTGTTTGGGACTTAGCACCGTTTTAGATTGTGTTGATATAGTCAAAGCTAGAACTGCTTATTTAAGGGGAACTCCATCTCTTGACATCTGGACACTCACTGTTTCTGTCCATCAAACGAGTTTACATAACAAGAGATTTGCATAGCAGGCGACCGCTGTGCAGAGCTCATTTTGCATGCTCTACAGGTCTACATGGAGCAGGTTAGCTCACCTCGTGTCCTGAGTCCTGTGAAATGAACGCTTTCATTCTTCAAATGGAGTATACCTCTCCTACACCCACCCCTGAAGAGAATCTCCATCTTGACATGGCATGACTCTGACCCTGTCTTTGAACTCTGCGTCTCAGTTTCTCTATCTTTACCACAAGGAAGAACCTTGATCCCCAGCTAGGGACTGCCTCCAGTAAACTGCAAGTCCCTGTTGTTGTAACCTTACAGCTTAAAACCTCAATTATGGATTTTTCTCTGAACTTGCAACCCTTGCCTGCGGGCAAGGCAACCTTGATTCTGCCTCAGTACAGACGGGGTCATCACCTCTTTTATATGGAGGGGTCTTTCTGCTTCCAATTTTAAAGCATGTCCCCTAAAATGAAGTACATATTTTGAAAGGAATTTCATGCTGTTTTTGCCAAACTGAATGACTTTCAGTGCTAAGAAATTTATTTAAGTTTTTAAAACAAGCATGAAAGGGTGAGGGTTTTAAGAAATGCTCTGTTTCTTTTCTATCAAAGGTAGCTAGCCCACCAAGGACCAATATTCTGTAAATCTCCCTTCCTTATAAAGCTTTTATGCAAATATTTTAGCCTCCCCACGTGGTAAAACTTTGACACACACTCCACATAACACACACACACACAGCATTCCTAGAACTGGATGGCCTGAAGCAAGCTGGTTCGGTCCCTCTTTCCTTCATTTCTTTTTTGCCAGATCTTCCTAAGTCAGCCAGTCTTGAAATATGATGAGGTCAGACCTCAGACGATGAGGAAAGACAGTCACCACCTGTGTTAGAATAAAATCCAAGTGAACTTCCTGCCCCAGTGTGGGTCTTGATGCACTCTCTTTGCAAAAAGAAACTGCCTGCCACACCACTTTCCCTTTGTCCCCGTGTTCCTTTGTGGGACACTGAGCCTACTCCTTGTCTCCAGCAGGTAGAGTGAGTAACGGGGTCTGGGTGATAAACTTGATACCTGCATTTTCTCCCGCTCTTTGCGCTCCCCCTAAAAGTCGTTCCCAAACTGTAACTGCTCCACCCCTCGGCCTTTTTGCAATCCTAACTCTACTTAGCCTGAAAAGATGGGCACACTTTTGTAACTCTATGGTTGGCCAGGCTGCTTTTGTGTCTTCAGCAAGGAGAACATTTAGTTATGCCCAGGGGCAAAGATTCTCAGGACCCACTCCTTAGGATGTCGCCACAGGCACTTCCTGATATTCTGGTCTTTGTACTCAGTGAGGTATTGTTTGCTGGCCATTTGGGATTTGTGGTAAGCCAAAACAGGTCTCCCTGACCCCGTTCTCCTGGAGCCACTCTTGAGATGGGGTGGAAAGACAGAGGGAGTTAATTGGAAGAATAGAAGCTCCCTGGGACCCCACAGGTGCCAGCTCTCCTGACCCAGCACTTTGGTGAGGAAGATTGATGCATCTTCTAACTTGAAACACTTATTATGGGAACCTGGCCCTCTCCAGGTGAATTAAGCAGGCCCAGCTCTTACCCTGCAGGGATTTGCAATTTAGCTGGTGTGAGCAGACTCCGCACAGGGATGGGGTGGGAGTGGGTAAGAGCCTTGTGTTCCCAGAAAGTAGTCATTACTTCCTTCACAGGTAGTACGTGGACAGTTTTATCTGCCCTCCTCTAGCCTTGCAGACTAAGAGTCTATTTGAATCTCTAGGCTCTTGGAAGAAGCAAATCAACTAAGATCTTCATTCTATCTACAGGGTAAAAACTATCAGAGTGATTTACTGGGCACATTTAGCACTCATTTTGCTTGCAGGATGCTTGGGACTCCCCTGGAGGGATTAAAGGATGAATATTTATTGGAATCTAATAATAGTGGGGAAATGGGTTTTGTAAAAAATTTTTTAGTAAACGAAATAGGGTGATTTTTTATAGTTCTCTCAGGAATTTTTATCTCAATAGCCACTTTTGATATACATAGTCATAATCTACCCTGATAATATGTGAAATACTTATAAATGCAGCATGGTCTGGCTATATTGCTACTTTTGCTATGCATTGCTATTTGAGAAAAATGCAGTCATGCATCCTGCAATATTTCTGGAGGACCTACCATGTCCTAGGGACTGAGCTAGATACTGGGGTTCCCACCTTACATAGATTTGGAAAGTTATTCATTCTACCAAAGAAGGAGCATGACTCTGCCGTGTTACAGAATGGCGGTGCATGCTACTCTGCCTTGTTGCAGAATGGCAGTACATGCTACTCTGCCCTGTTACAGAATGGCGGTGCATGCTACTCTGCCGTGTTACAGAATGGCGGTGCATGCTACTCTGTTACAGAGTGGCGGTGCATGCTACTCTGTTACAGAGTGGCGGTGCATGCTACTCTGCCCTGTTACAGAGTGGCGGTGCATGCTACTCTGCCGTGTTGCAGAATGGCGGTGCATGCTACTCTGCCCTGTTACAGAGTGGCGGTGCATGCTACTTAGCAGTGTTACAGAGAAGAAATTTGGGGTGGCTTCTCGGGATTCTTAATCTTATTAATAGAAGAAATTAAGAAAAAATTCAGAAGGAAGTTCAAGGACAATTTTACTAGACTTTTAAAAGAAACCCACAAGACAGGCAAGTTGTATCAGCTGCCTGGAGTTGGAATAGAAAAGGAAGAGAGAAGATCATGCCTTTTGAGTTAGGTACGGAGGTTTGCGAAGCAGCCCCATGACGAGAGAGACGCAGTGTCTAAGAGTCATAGGCTGCAGAGATGGCTCAGTAAGAGTTCCCAGAAGCACCGTGTGGAGGCTCACAGCTGCCTGTCACTCCAGCTCTAGGGGATCCAGTGCCTCCTTCCAGCCTCCAAAGGCACCGGAACTCACACGTACACGCCTCCCACATAGACACACAAGTGGGGGAAGAGAGAGAACCGAGAAAGCACAAGTAGGTTCTGGCCAGCATCCAAAAGAAAGACAAGGAAGAGTTACACCTTTCTGAGCCAGAACTCAGAAAAGTAAGTAGAAGTAACAAAACCTAATAGCTCCGTAGCAACAGTATAGACAGCAGGAATTCTGGGAAGGAAAAGTACATCATTTCATTAAGGGATAATTATCCTTCCCATCTCTTTAGTGTGACATTAGGTAATCTGCCTTCCTGAAAGATGATTATCAGGTCCAACTTGATCAATTCTTACATTTTCAGTAACTTGGAATGTTAAGTCTCTACCCAAAGCCAAAGGTAATTCCCATTCTTTGAATGGAATAACTTCCCCTCAGAGGCCTCACAGAATCGTGAACAGAGATGCTGAAACAGTGGGAGAGACAAAGGTTCCAAAGGCTCACGAACGTGCTCCGCGTGCATCGTCTCGGTTCTCGACTCTTGGCCTGCTTTTGAGAATGTGAACGAAAACACGGACTTTCTCCTAAAAAGAAATTCATGCATGCGTTCTAACTTACAAATGATTTCAAGAACTCGTGGGCCACATGAATCTCATACATGGTCTGACTAAGTTTAGATCATCAGACAAGAGAGCCAAAAACGACATTCAAAGAAAACATTACTATTTAGGAATAAAAAGGCATTTAAGGAGGGTTAAGCAGAGAAGACCACTGAAGGAAACTAGCATTGTCAGAATTTAGGGCTGACCTTCCAGGACAGCTAGCTGGATCATCAGTCACCTGAGGGTAAATAAATAGATAAATAAATAAATAGCAGAGCAGATGCAACAAGACCCCCCACTCCTAACAGAAACAAGGGCTCTATGGCTGGAGCTATGTAGGCCCTGCCTACTCCCTCAGTGGTCAGGGGGAAATCTAACTTCGCCGCCCAACCTCTCCCCTCAGTGATGGCCCTGACACATGCATGCACGTGCGCACGCATGCTCGCACCACCAGCTCACACCCTTGTCCACTGCTGTCTACCACCAAAGCTGCTGTGTCCGCTGCCTCCACTGTTCACCTCAGTAGTGGAGAGAGGGAGGTCCCAAGTGTGCACCCCTGCCACCTTGAAGCCCCAGAACCAATGACACAGAACAACAGTGCAGGAGAGCCACATAGCCCATCTCTGGGGACCTGAAGGCCCTGAACTCCACCTTTCCCTACGGGGAAAAATGCCTCCCCTCTTTGAAAAGAAACAATGCACCAGCCCCTGAGTACACATTCACGTAAGTTTATTTGGAAAAGCTGTTTGTTTTAGAGTTTAGCAGAAACTAAAGTCAACAAAGTTCAAAATTTACTTGAAGAAAGTTGTTCCCTTTACCTCAGAATTAGAGCTTATTTAGCAGAACCTAAAGCCAGGGTGAGCCCCTCGAGGCATCCTCACTCTCAATTTTGGGGGGACCTGTTCGTTTACTTCTGGCTGGCTCCAGCACATGCCTAGCATGATGCGCTCCTGGGATCAATCCCCAGAAATGAAGGAAAAATCCATTATCCATTACATCTATTTTGACACCAACTTCATCGGGGTTATTTTCCTGGGCTCAAAGACACTGCATTACACATCAAAAAGCAAATCTAAACTCGGGATGGTATCACTCCAAAGTTACTGAGGCTTCACTTTTAAAGTGCAAGAAGATTGCATATATTTGTGAAATTAAGTAAAGTATACTGTTGGGTCCACGAAATTGCTCAAACACTGAGAGTAACATGTGGCCAATCTAAAGTTAAAACAGTTTATTTCCCATGGGATACATACTGATGTGCCAGGGCTGTCTGATTAAAAAAAAAACATGGCAGCCCCAAGTGTGGGTGCATGGGGGTTTTTAAGTGAAACAGCAGTGACTAGAGGGATCTCTCTGATTGGTCAGGATCTTAGCATGGGTCCTTACTGGATTGGCTCGTTACATCTGGCAGGGAAGTGAGGGATTTGCGGGAAAGTGGAGCATGTGAGAGACCTGCGGAAAGTTCTAATCGGCCAGCAGCCGACTTCAGGGCTTTCCAAGAATTACTGGGGACTCCCGAAGAGCCGAGGTCAGGGTCCGCCCATCACGAGGGGTACCCTGGTGGTCCTCTCAATACAGAACCAAAAGAAAGGCTGCAGACAGCTCACTCTACCCTAGACGGGGGCAGTGAGAGTATAGGACTGCCAACTGTTCCTTTCCTGCTAGCTTAATTCCTTGGCTATTACATCTCCTAAATTTAATAAAAAGCCAGTTGAACCCTCCAATAACAGCCTATGTCTCCATTCTCCTTCAAGAAAAACTTCTTGAAATGGTTGTCCACGCCTGCTCTCTCCACTCCTCTTCCTACTGTTCCATGAACACCCAAAGCAGAGATTTTCTTCCCAACACACCAAAACTGCTCTTGTTTACCAGAAATCTCTGAATTACCACCTCCAAAGATTGATTTAAGACTGACCTATAGGGTGTGTAGGTTGTAGATCAGAACAATTAATCAATTCAGGGCAGATCGTAAGGAAAGCAACCACGGTTGGTGATGCATTTCTATATACTTGGAAATTGTAAAGGGAGAGGACAGTATGACTTCTCATCACAAACACGTTAATTATGTGAGGTAAATTGATTATTAACTACCTAGACTTACTTGTTAAATGGTGTATAATATTTTTAATACTATTTTTGCAACAAAAAAAAATGAATTTTACCTGCCAAAGAAAATAATACTTTAAAAATAAAGTCTTTTATCAAATCACCTCTGGTATGCTGGAAAATGATTTGCTGTACTTTCAGTTTGGAATTAATTAACATTAAGTGTTTAGTAGGCAAAGTAAAGAGCTAACTTCTTAGGTAGCTAACATCATCAAGTCCGGTGATTACAACATCCAGCAGAATTAGGCTGGGGAAACCTTGCTGAAACAATCCAATTGGAGTTCCTGATTGACAGCTCATCCAGAGAGCTTTCTCTCCAGGAATAAGCATCTGGCTTAAGATTCCCACTGTAGGCATTTTTATGCCATGGGATAAACAATAGCAACCACTATTATTGCAAATGTTTACCTTCTAACTGTTCTCGGGGGTGTAATGTGTTTGTTGTTGTTGATGATGTTTAAAATACCCTTAGCTGTTTTCTGTTCTCCTTTCTCTCTGTTACAGAACCCGGAGGTCAGCCTGACTCAGGAAGTTTTGAAGGATACTTGAAATATGCATGCTTGAGTCTGAGACGTGGAGACCCTCCTCACTTCTAGAGTCTACTTTCAACAAGTGCAAATGGCACGTAGCAATTTCCCGGAATCATTTATATGACAACTTTGCACTAATTCATTACTTCATACCTAGTTGAAAATAGTATCACCTACACACAGACTTGGGGAGTGTGTGAGTGTGTGTGAGTGTGTGTGTGTGTATGTGTGTGTGTGAGTGAGTGTGTGTGAGTGTGAGTGTGTGTTAGTGTGTGTAAGTGTGAGAGTGTGTGTGAGTGTGTGAGTGTGTGTGTGTGAGTGTGTGTGTGAGTGTATGAGTGAGCGTGTGTGTGTGTGTGAGTGAGTGAGTGAGTGTGTGTGTGTGTGTGTGTGAGTGAGTGTGAGAGTGTGTGTGAGTGTGTGTGTGAGTGTGTGTGTTAGTGTGTGTGAGTGTGAGAGTGTGTGTGAGTGAGTGTGTGTGAGTGTGTGAGTGTGTGTGAGTGTATGTGTGTGTGTGTGTGTGTGTTTAAGGCAGCAAACTCAGGACTTCACACTTCCCACATGGTAGGACGTGCTCTACCTAACCTACATACCCAGCCCTGAAATTAACCTCTTATTTGGTCCTTCTGCCTTCACACTCACCTCTCCTACAGTTTCCCCCGCAGTACAGGGAGCATCACAAGTCATAGATATTGGCTTTTTGCTCAGCCCTCCCTGTGTACTTCACATCACTCAGAAGAACATCTCAGTCCCTACGCAGGCACCAGGTGCCCCAGGCACAGCTAAGCTTGCCCTGTCTGCTGAGTTCATCTTCTAGGCCTCCTTCTCGGTGGCACCTCAGCTGTCACTCATATTTCCTGCCTGTGCTCCTCCTGTCCCTTGTGCCCCTAGTGTCAATCACTTCTTGGTGTTCCACCCACACCTTAGAAAGCTGCACCTCTGCTCTCTCTCCTCACATGCCTCCATTTTCCTCCTAGCCCTTAACCACCATCTGACATATATTTGTCTTTAGTCTAAATTTAGTCTATATTTCCTGTCTTTGTTCACTAAATTATGAGTTTCACAAGAACAAAGACTCTGCATGTCATACGAACTGCATCCCCTGCCTGGTGTCTGAATGACAGGAGGCAGAGGTGTGGGCTCCAAGTAGAGCTGCTGGCCTCGAACCTGGCAGGATGCGACAGAGAGGAGCCTTCAGTTGGCAGATTTCATGAGAATTAAATCAGGAAACATTGGAAACTGGGAAGGAGCAATGAAGGAGTAAGGTAGACCACAAAAAAATTTAGAGAAATGAGATTAAGACAGAGGTAAAGGTTAGAAATGGCCGTGATAGCAGGAAGGGAAAATATTAAAAGATTCTCAAGCAGCTGTAACTGAGGTGGCTCAGAATCAAGTAGATCTCTGGACGGACCTACGCATCTGGATCCCAAGTCAGAAGACGGCTTGGTAAACACAGGCTTGTAGTGGAGGTAGAGGCCAGAAGCTGTGGGGTTATATGGGTGTGTGGAGACGTTACAATGAAGCCTGTCGTTCTGTATATTTAATTACACTGATAAAACATTTCTTAAAGAGAATGAGTAAGAAAGCATGGTGAGGATAAACTCCAAGGAATTGTAAATACACAAACCAGCTATGAAGAATGCAAAGCATTAAAAAGACTGAGCAGGGACCAGCTGAGCAGCAGATGAGCCAAGAGAGAGAAAGCAGAAAGACTGAAGACAAAGATTTAGAAACGAGATGGTCAGAGTGCCAGATGTGGGAAAGGTTTCAAATGGGAGAAGAAACAGCAATGTCAGCTGGCTATGCGAGAGCTATGGCTTGGACGAGTATCCTACCACGTTTACTGCTTCTGTGGCCCTAAAACAATGTTTTATTCGCTTGTTAAACTGCACATCAGAGTTTTCCTATCCAAACATTAGAATCCACCAGTGAGCTTTTCAAATTCCAACGCTTGGATGTTCTCCCTGAATAATGAGAGCAGGGTATCTGGAAGGTAGGGCCCAGACACTAGCTTACCATGAAAGCCCCATGAGGGTGTAATGCACAAGTGTGACAGGTTCTGGGGAAACTGGACCTTCTACAAGACCCACACAGGAAGCCTCTGTGTCTGGCACACACTGGGCAACCCTAGCGCCCCCAGCCCCCCAATAGGATTGTGAACCAGAAGAGGACAAAAACTGTGGTCCTGGAAGCACTGGGAAAATCTGTTAAATTGCTGGTGTACTTTGCCTAAACATTCAAGTCTGTGGGAGAAACAACAGTATTCTCTGCCAGATGTCTTTTGCCTACTCACACCCTTGGTTTGACAAATCATGAACACAAAGACCTAGTCCAGTCACACGGTTTTAAAAGATTATAGTACTGATTGAACGCTTCATTTATACCAGGCACTTACTAAAAGCATTACAGTGTCCAGTTCAATGAGAATACGTTTCCATGAAGTAGACACAGTTTTTATTCCTATTTCGTGGGATAAAGAAGAAGGCTCATGAAGCTACTTGTCTGCAGATGGTGATGCCAGAAAAGGCAGCGCTGAGCCCTGACCCAGTTCTAGCTCATTCCAGACCCCAAGCTCGGAGCCATGTCTACCACACCTGGTCCTCTCCACTGCTGAGGCACCTTCTGCAGCCCCTAGCGAGAGTCGTCCCCTCGCTCCATGTCCCCAGCCTGGGCAGTCAAGCACAGCTGGCCAGGAGCCAGTGCTGACACTGGGTCTTTCCCTTGGGATTACAGATAAAGGTTCTCTTCTGCCTTTGGCACACAGTGACTTGTATTAAAGGAGACCAACCTATCACACTCCTCGCACATGTGGAAAATGTCCTGTAAGCATCCCGGCAAGCAGAACACGGGATTTTAAACCAAAGATGTACAATTTCCTAGCTTCAGTAATTAGCTCTCCAAAAAAGAACATGTCAGAGAAACAAGCTGAACAGAAGTGCAAGGGCTTCCCAAGTCAGCCCGATTCTTGGTGTTTTACTTCGCTGTGGCATTGATTACTGCAGAGCCAGCGGTCGGTTTGTGGTTTTTTTCATGCATTCGGCCTTGGGCTCAGTGGGAGAGTGCTTGGCCAGCATGTGAGCACCTTCAGTTGAAGCCAGTAACATAAAGTAAAATAATAAAACTTAGCAGCTGATAATTCAGCTCAGTGGTAGAACACTTGCTTAATAAGCACATGGCTCTGAGTTGGGTGCTCAGTGCTGACGGGAGGCGGGGAGTGTCTTAGTTAGGGTGACTCTGTTGTGATGAAAAGCAAAAACAAGTCGGGGAAGAAAGTGTTTGTTTGGTATCATGAATCTTCACAGACCACTGAGGGAAACTGAGAGGACCAGGGCAACTCCATTTTGTCTCAGGCTCCATTCCATCCTCTCATGGTGGGAGGGCCCTGGCTTCCGTCATCTCTTTGAAAATCCCCGGTGGGAAGTCCTGGATCCAGCTGTTGGCCAATCAGACCAGAACTAAGTTCTTAAAATAGTCGCTTAAACATGTCCCTCACGTCACCCACTCCGCCAGATGTAATGAGCCTATCCAGTAAGGACCTGTGTCCAGGTCCTGACCAATCAGGAAGATCCCCTAACAACTGCCCATCTACCTTAAAAGGCCTATGCACCTGCATTTCGGGGTCGCCATCTTCTGGTGGTGGTGGCCCCAGCATGCTGGTCTGCGTTCCACATAGTAAACTGCTATTGTTTGTCCATTCGTGATTCTCAGAGCCTCCTTGAGCGATTTCTGACCTAATGGAAACCAAGGTAGGAACTCAAACCGGGCAGGAACCTGGAGTCAGGAGCTGATGCATGGAGGAGTGCTGCTTACAGGCTTGTTCCTTCTGGCTTGTTCAACCTGCTTTCTTATAGACCCAGGGACACCGCCCACAGTAGGCTGAGGCCTCCCACATCAATCACTAAGAAAATGCTCTGCAGGTTTGCCTAGAGATCTTATGAAGACTTTTCAGTTGAGGTTCCCTCCCCTCTGATGACTATAGCCTGTCAGGTTGACATAAATGCTGGCCGTGGCAGGGGGCAGTGAAACTGGCATGCTTTGGGTCTTCGATCCTTTCTGCCACAAGTACTTCCAGGTGCTTCCGTGCATCTCCACCTCAGTCTTCTCCACAAAGAGAAACTACTTCACAGACCACTTGCTCCAAGGTTCTTTGAAAGCTCCTGCCCACAGGACAGCTTCCTGTGGTTCCTGGGTTGTAATCATAATGCCATTCTCTGGGGATCCAGTAATGACCCAGCCACAAGTTCCTCATGGCGGGGGCACCTCTAAGTCCGGCCTTAATGTTCCCGAAAATCCAGACCTGCATGAGTGCGGTTAGTGGGGCCTGGGACGTCACCCACACTTGCCAAAGGCTTCGTCATGACCACCGATCTAATTTTGTTGAGATTCAGCTCACATAAAAGAAGCTTCGCTTGTTCAAAGCAGGTCTTTAGGATGCCTGTTTAGCCAGCAGCTCTTAATCAACCACAATGATTAAAAGTAACAATTGCCACTGATTTACCTTCCCCATGCAAGGTTCTCCATAGAAATTCAGAGCTGAATGGCTTGGAAACCACCCGACCTCAGCTTCTCCTTTTAACCCTTTCCTCACCAGCCAGAAGGAGCTGACTGTTACTTTCTACAGCATGATACTAAACCAATATGTGGTTTCTGACAGGGCAATTAATGCATGCCTGGAGCTAGATCGAAATCAACTGTACTTCACCCTTCTAAGGCCACCAACTGTGCTGGTTACTTTCTTGTCAGTTTGCAGAAGTTAGGGTCATCTGGGAGCAGAGCATCTCGACTGAGCGAATGTCTCCATCAGATTGCCTACAGGAAAATCTTCAGGGCATTCTCTTGTGCAGGACTGTCCAAGGGCTATAGTGTGCTGAAGATGACTTGAACCCCTCGTCACCCCTAGAGGGTAAGAACGATGGGAGTTCATTGCTCCACACCTTAGACCTGGCCAAAACCCCAGCCAAATTTAGATAAGATCAGCAAACATGCCTCTCTGCCCTGCAGACTAGATTACACAGACTCAAACGCCACACACAGGCAAGGCCACTCCCATATAGGGTGTCCTAACCAATGGACATTCTCAGGGTCATGGGCTCCTCCCCATCTGTGATCCTTGATATAAGCCTAGGGCCCCCATTAAAGAGAGACGTGCCCACTGAAGCGTGCTCCCGAGTGTTATTTGTCGCAACTCACAGAGGCTCCCCAAGGCAGCACGACATGATGCGGTAAAACCCACGGCCTGCCCTGCCACACTGTCCTCCCCACCGCATCCCTCCACCTGGAGCCATTCTGTGGGCAGCCCCGGACTCTGGGCAAGGGGCCAGCAGCAGGGACACGAACTCGGTGGGAAGATTTCAACCCCCGGGAACCACACTCTTGATTACTGATTGATGTGGGAGGACCCAGCTCATTTTGGGTGGCGCCACCCCTGGGCAGTTGGTCCAGGGCTGTATAAGAAAGCAGGCTGAGCAAGCCTTGAAGAACACGTCTGTAGGGAGAGTTCTTCTGTGGTCTCTGCTTCAGTTCCTGCCTCCAGATTCCTGCCTTGAGTTCTTGCCCTGACTTCCCTTAACGATAGACTATATCACATGGAAGTGCTCTTCCCAAGCTCCTTTTCATCACGGTGTTAATCACAGCAATAAAAAGCAAGCCAGGACAGTCACAAACTTCATTTTTATTTCAGTACACCGAATCCTTTCAGTTCTACAAACTGTCAAAAAGCCTACATGCTCACATAAAACTCTAAGTATAAGGGCAGGGGCCGTATCTGCGGGGGACATGCTGCATGTGAGCATACTTGGTTCATTCCATAGCCAAAGTGAATCAGCATTGCGGCTTATGACGCCAGAGCTCTCTAGAACTGCTAGATACCCATCCCGTTACTCTGCCAGGGCCCCTCTCTGCTCTTTTCTGTATGTTTCTTCTATTTTATCTTCACCTACAGTTATATCACAGAACGAAAGTAATGTCCCCCTCCCCAGTTTCTACCTTCACTTGAGCCTCGCTCCTGATGCACAGCCCAAAGCCTACTGACTCTTTTCCACTTGGAGATTGAATCAGAGTCAGCACTCACCAAGTTTCCACTTCCTTCTGCATTTCCTAGCCTCTACCTATTCGGAGGGCGCCTGGAACGTGATCTCAGGCTGCCCTATGATCAGTTCCTCAGGAGGGAAACACAGGAAGTCTCCTCAGACTGTGACCTATCTCTCCATAGGAGGGAAGGGGATATGTGAGGAAAAAAATGAATACAATTATTTAAAAATAATAAGAACAGAACCATATGCCTAGCTTCTCCTCTCTAAATACACAGGTTAACTCCTCTGGAAATTACTAAAGTTTCACTGATTCATTCATTCATTCATTCAACTTAATTTCCTAGTGCTTACCATGGGCTACATGTTCCAAGCACATGGCTACAGCAAGGAGCAGAAAGACACAGCGTGCATCCTTGAACCTAAGCCAAGTGAGCAAAGCATGGCTGGGGGGGCATGGGGAGTTGCAGTCAGGCCAGCGCCTTGCAGATCTCGACCCGGTGCACTGCTGAATCAGGAGACTAGAGGACATTTTCTGAAAACAAGCAGAGTTGGAGTTCCAAGACGAGAACCTGGCTCTTGACATTGTGAATGGAACCGCGTGGTCGGTAAAGCTGTATTGGGTGTGATACAGACGTGAGTAGCTGAGAGAGGGTGAAGGTTAAGACATGTGCAAAGATGAAGCCAGAGAACTGACAGAACAGGGTTGGACACATTGTCCTCGTGGTTACTGAGATCCCCCAGACCTGCAGTGAAGAAGGGAAAAGAGAAGCACAGCACAAGGCTGAATCTCTTTCCTCCCACCAAACCACTAGATGAGTGTCAGAAAAACTAGTCTTAAAAAAGAATCTCCTCATCTCTGTGGTTCTTGGCAGCTAATCAGAAAATGAAATAATGCAATAAATAATCAATAAGGAGACATCCAGTTCAAAGTGTCTCTGGATGTTTTTGACTGGCAAAGGTGAGACGGTTGCTTTAGTCCCATGCCCTCCCCTTGATGGGTAAAAAGTACAGATTAACAAATATACCAGTTTATATAAAAGAACACACAGAAATAGAGTAAGCCCCCACCACTGTGGAGCCTTCTCTAAGGGACTTAGTTGATCACAAGGAAAAGAAAATTCAGTTCTGTCCTTGTGGTGCTTTGAAGGAGAGTGTCCCCAGTGGGCTCATATGTTTGAAAGCTTGGTCCCCAGTTGTGCTGTTTGAGAAGGATTAAGGAGGGGTGTGGCCTTGTGGAAGGAAGTGTGTCTCTGGAGGTGGGCTTTGAAGTTGTAAAAGCCCACACCAGCACCAGTGTCTCTCTGTCTGCTGCCTGTGGATCAGGATGTAAAGGTCTCAGCCACTGTTCCAGCACCAAGCCTGTCTGCTCCCTGCCATGATGATCGTGGATTAACCGTCTGAAACTGTAGCCAGCCCCAATGAAATGCTTTCTTTATAAGAGTTAGTTGCCTTGGTTACGGTGGTTCTTTACAGCACTAGAACAGTGACTAAGATAGGCCCCCACACCTGACCCTCTCCTTTGCCCCATTTAAAAGCTGACAATGCTCCTTTCTGACCAAGTGGCTTCCTCAAGCTAGCACGTAAGACTCTCTTTCCAAAGGGCCCCTTCTGGGTCACCACTCTCCAGTAAAACTGGATGGACTTCCGATACTGAGCTGCCTCTTGCTTTTCTTTCCCCAATGTAAGTACTCATCCTCCTGTGGAGGTCAGGCTGGTGTTGGCCACACAGCTCTGGCATGGACCGACTCCACATGAGTCTGCTGCGCCATACAGAGGTGTTCTTGCTCAAATGTGTTTATCAGGTTCAGATGACAAATGGTGGGTATGACAAGCCATTTTCAGAGGGCTGGTGGAATTTTGCTTGACTGTTTTCTGTCTCTGAGGTCTCTGAGGAACCATACTGAGAATGCAAGGTGCTGTTAGAAAGTAATTTGCATAAACATAGATTAAAACTAGTTAGAACCAGATAATTGGGGAAGTGGAAATGGAATATAAACTTTAATAGTGTAGCTCCTGGCACAAAGCAAATATTCCATTACAGTCAAATTGTCTTAATTTTTCAAATTTGAGAATCGAGGCAGATTTTCCCATTATATTCTTTCCTTGCTCCTTCTGCTCCTCTATGTGTTTATTTTAAAAGCACCAAAACCAGCTAATAATGTCTCTTTGTTCTGAATGAATTGCCACATCCCATAACTTATCCGTTAAACGGCATTCAGAAGCATATAAAACCAACAGTTCACACATACACTCACTGATGATCCTGCAACATAAATAATGAAATGAAAATTTCCAGGATCCCTGATGCACTTTCGCATTCCTCCTACCTAGCTTAAGCACGGTGTCTTTATGACAGTTTTTATCTACGTAAAAATTGAGTATCTTATGTGACCTGTTGGGATTTATAAACCTTGAAGGAAGTTCCCTAAATAAACAAAACTTGAGGTGATGTATTTGAGGCCTCGCATCTGGGGAACCAAATCCACGCTCAGCATGATTATGACTGGAATCTAGTCAAATGAAACAAATCCCAGAGGATTACCATGTTCCAGATGCCGCCCGGGTATTTTTAGTCCTGCTGTCTCTCTCACTGAAATATGCTCAGATTTGAGGGGAGGGATTCCTGCTGGCACCTAGGAGACTTTGCAGTATGGGATTTTTGTTCAAGCCAGAAGTGGATACTATTTCAAATATATGTATTCCTGCCTATCTCCCCTTCGATATCCTTCTTCCTCGACACTTGCTTCAGAGCCACGTGAGGTGGAACATATCTGAAATTCCAGCACATGGGAGGCCAAAGCAGGAGGATTGCAAGTTCAAATCCACCCTTGACTACATAGCAAGACCCCGTCTCAAAAGAAGAAAAGAAGAAACACCAGTGTCAACATATTAGCAGCTGTACACAAAAGAGCCCTGGGCTGGTCTTGGGCAAGACCTGTACGTCACTAATACACCAGGTTCTTGTCCCACCTCTAGAGTTCCTCTTTACTGCCTATGGTAGAAACTTGGCGATTAAACTTAGAAGTCCACTCTGAATGGCAGAGCTAAGATCAGAAAGGCAAGTACATCTACCCGAGGATCCTGTGGGACCCTGGGAGGAAGTGTCTGTGGACTGCTGGGTGCAGACACAGCTAAAGACAGTGCTGGAGACCAGGGTGATATTCTCTCCACTGTCGACAGAACTACACGTCACAGCTGCCTGTGTCACACAGTCACGCTTGTTAACATGGAATCATTATTAGCATCTCTTAAACATACAAACCAGCTACAACATGGCTCTCTGGTAAAGGCGGGGCACGCCACTCACCGCCGAGCAGCAGGGAAACACTGTCCGGTTGACTTGAAGTTGTGTTCAGTGGAGGCTTAGTGCTGCTGCATCACTTCAGATGGCACAACCAAACGAGGGCACCTTTCCAAAGAGACGCACATTTGACGTGAGCTCTCTCAACTACAAACTTAAAATGCACACGTCTTCTCTCCCTCTAAGACAGCAGAGCCACTGCTTACAGAGACTGCGGCAACATTTCAAGGAAGCTCCGCTGTACCCACATCTGTGAATTCGACAGAGTCATAAATAACCAGAGAAGGTAGGTAACTATTCTTCCTAGTAAACCTGGTTTTTTGTTTGTTTGTTTTTTAGGAGAGAGGGTTGGCTTTTTGTTTCGGTGTGTGTGTGTGTGTGTGTGTGTGTGTGTGTGTGTGTGTGTGTCATTGTAAAATAGATTCAAATATTCAAAGACTTGTCTACAGTTACAGGCTAGAAGTTACTTGTTATATTTACACTGGTAATATCCACAATAGTATGGAAATCAACCTTAACACTTTATTATTTACATTTTGTAAGAAATTTTAGAATTAGCTTTCCTCAGACACCCATTTGCCTGTCAGTTTTCATGGTGGTCAGTTTTCATTTAAAATTGTAGGTGATATCTCTTTGTAGTGCTTCTAAAATTTCACTTTTATATTAAAAATTTAAGCTTCCCCACATTAATTTAAGGATGTGCTCTATGGGCCTGTCCTTACTTCTGCCAGGTGGTTAGGTAACTGTCTTCTCCCCTTATTTAAACAATATTGAATCATTGTGTCTGTTCTGAACAATATTGAATTATTGGGCCATTTAAGGGCTGTCTGTTCTTGTTCTTTTCACCTGTTTAGCCTCACACTGGTGTCATACTAGTGTTTCAATGCTTTATTTTAAAATGTGCAAAGCATAAGTATAAATTCTGTTGAATTTTTGTAGACTCAACCCACTTGTAAGACCAGGACCAGGTCTGAACAAACACCACCACCCACAAAGCTCTCTTCTTGTCATGCTCTGTTACTCCCACACCCAAGCTAGCCATCCTGACTCCTAATAACTCAGGCTAGTTTTGCCTGCCATTTTTCTTTATAGATAGAATCATATAGCAGCAGCAACATTTTAGAAAAATATCTGTTTGTTGTGCTCATTTGCTTGGCTCATTTTGTTGATGTCCAGTGCTCTGAGACTTGTTTAATCAGTCAAGGATGCGTAGCAACCAGTCTGGGATGTCGACCTCTCAGTCCTTCACCAGATCACAGTCTTGGGCAGCTGAGAGGTTGTTCTCACTCCCAAGTACCTCCTCTGCTAACAGCATCTGTTTCTTTTGGAATTCTTGAAGTATTTGAACAAAATATATTAATGTATCTTAATCACAGTCTAAGTATGCAACAGGAGCACTTCCGGTAGTACCAAACTACTTTTCAGGTAAGCCTACTCAGTCTGGGACGCTATAATGGCGAATGTCAAGCTGGTTGTCAGTTTGACTGCACTTAGAATCACCTAGGAGACTGGTCTGGCACACTTCCAGATGTGTTTGTGAAGGCATTTCCAAAGAGGCGTAACTGACAGGGTGTCTCCCTCTCAACTGTGGACAGCACTTTCCCGCGGTCTGGACGCCTGAGCAGAGCAAAACATACCCTCATTTTTTAATCTAGCTTTTCCTTAGCCCTGTCTGGTAACACTAGGTTTTGGCTCTGAGAGATCAAAATGGATGCTGTATCACTAGCGCTGTGTGCCTGGAAATGTTCTCTTGTCTCCTTGGAACTGAGAATGGTGTTCTGTTCTCATGAGAAATCAATCTTGCAGGAGAATCAAGAGTTAACGGTCATTCTACTATCACATCTCCACCTTGTCCTTACATTCCTTCTGCTCTGAATGCACACAGTACATCAGATAGGATGGCTGTGACCTGATCTGAATCTTCTTTCTGCCAGTCATCAGCAACGTTCCTAGGCAATCAAGACGGAACCGGTATATGCTTTGCAAGCTTGTGGTACGTCCTAATGAGGCCACAGTGTAGAGCACTCACCAAGGTGCTAGGAAGCATTTGCTCTCTTAGCCATCTCCCTCATGACTGTTTAAACAACTCTCTGTGCTACTCCTATCCCTCTTTAGTACCCGAAAGTTGCTTTCCTCTTACTCCTGATCACCCTAGTCTTCGTTGACTTGCTCACTTTGTCCATTTATTCTCCAAAAAATTTTAATTTTTTCAATACCTTCTGTCCTCATTATTCATAATAAGCTTTCGTTAAGCACAATTCAAGAACAGAAAGAATACTGGAAAGAAAAGGGAGTCTAAACACTAACGAGCACCTGTATACATCCCCAAGAACAGGAAGCACAGCCTGATGGGAGCTGGAGATCTGGACCAGAAACGTCTGCTTCGGGCACTGTTGTCATGAACCCAGTGCTCACTGGGATCCTATTTTTCTGTGATTGCAAACTAGACTCTAACATTAAGGAAATCAAATACACTTTAAATGAGGATGTGCAACCTCAGAAAACTCGGAAATATCAACGCACCATCACAGCCATGAGTGACTTGAATATGATTTGAGACCATTCGCACTGGAAATAACATCAATAACCAAGGGGAGAAATTGGAAGGGTAGACATCTAAGGGCTGAAGTAAATAAGGAGTTTAGGTCTAATTAGACTTGGATTTTAAAATCATCATGTAGACAATTAAAGAAAAAGGGGCTGCTCATTTGAAAGAGAGCAATGGGAGGGGTTGGCGAGAAGAACAGGGAAATGATGTAATTATAATTTCAACAAATGAAAAATTGTAAAGTATAAAAAATAAAGATATTGTATGAGAGTAAATGGTGTGAAAAATAAGACCATTTTCATTCAAAGAGCCTTATCTAAATCTAAGCACTAACTCACACACTCCAGAGTATCCACATGATTATATTTCAAGATTACTGTGGCAGTCCTGGTCTGCCTCTTTGCCAGACTGCAGGTTCCCAGGAATCAAGCTGAGGGGAGAATCCAAATAAAACAGATACTGTTTCTGTTCTGAGGTCCAGGTGAAACGCATACCCCAGAGTCGCCCCAAAGCGCTGGCAACTCGTTTCTGATTTCACAAACCATAACTTTTCTCCCTTTCATCACCGAGCAGACCTTTATCCAAACAAGTCTTTGAAGCGCACAGGGGTGTGGGGACAAAGAACCATAGTAGCTGAGTCTTCACACACGTAGCAGAATGAGTTAGAAGAGCCTTCAGGATGGATGCGTCCTGCGTTGAGTTCTCTGACCACCCACCGAGACCGTCCACCGCCACCGTCCCACCCAGTTTCTTTCATACAAATTTAAGGTTACCCCTCAATCTTATCGTGGACTTTTTTGTTTGGGTTTTTTAAGACAGTGTCTCTGTATGTATCCCCAGCTGTGTTAGAACTCACCATGTAGACCCGACTGGCTCTGAACTCACAGAGATCCGTCCACCTGCATCTGCCCCCTGAGTGCTGGGATTAGAGGTGTGTGCCATCGGGTCTGGCTTTTACACTTGCTCTTTCTCACTGACTCCTAGCTATTTTGTTGTTTGGTTTTATCTTGTAAATTGTAAAAATCTTCAAACATATGTAAGGTGGACTTTATGTAACACTAGGTACACAACATCATGCTCAATGGCCATCAGCGGCTGACCACCAGTGTTCACCCTACATCTCCCAACAGTCCCTGTGCTTTGTTTTCATTTGTTTGAGGGCTTTAAATTAAATCCGGGACTCAGCGCAGTGTAGCACGTGTCTGCAGCAGCCTCAGCTACTGAAGAGACTGAGACGAGAAGATCCTTATCCCTGAGGGGAGGCTAATGTGGGCTCCAAAGGGGGAGCCCAGCTTTAAAAACAAAACTCTAGTAATCAATGGGGCTGGGAAGATGGTTCACAGGTTAAGTGTTTGGCCACACAAGCATGAGGACTTGGGTTCAGATCCCCAACACCCACATAAGAAGGTAAGCATGGCAGCGTACGCATGTAATGCCAGCACCGCAGGGGCAGAGGAGGGAGGGTCCCTGGGCCTTACTAGTCACACCAAATTGATGGGCTCCAAGTTCAGTGAGAGACCTTGTCTCAAAAATTAAGGTGGACAGCAACTCAGGAAGACACCGAGGCCTCTACACACATGTATTCCATCACACACACATAAACATGTGCATGCACCGGAATAAACAAATCTGAGCTGTATCCCCCACACCTACATTTCACCTGTAAACAAGTTCAGTCTGTGCCCAGTGCTCAGGTTCAGCATCAGGGCCAGCACAGCTCCAGGATCACCTTCCCAGACAGAGTACTAACTCTGCTTCTGGGACAGTCTGACCACAGGGAAGTGTGCAGACTTCAAAGGCCAGACAGTAAGCATCTTGGCCTTTGTGGGCCAGTCTTTTGCAGCAACTGCTTCAATCTGTTGCATGATAAAAGTAGACATGAACCATACGTAAACAAATAAGCATGGCTTCAAGGCAATAAAACTTTATTTACAAACACAAACTACAGAAGGAAAACATGATCATAGAGTATAGTTTGGGAACACCTCCTCACCTACACCCAATACTTCAGAATGATCCCATGAATAAAAATTGCACAGACCCCATCTAAACAGTGACTCTCCAACTAGATACACCCTTCACCATGCTGATGAGACACACTTCTCCCTTCACCGGGAAGTTCATGAGCCGGCCACCATCTCACCACAGGGAGATTCTGAGCTCCTGTGGTACATCCTGTGCTGACAGAGATGCCGTCTCCGAGGAAAAGAAACCCAAGACTCACAGAAGGACACTATGTACTTTAAGAACAGAATCCAGGCTTCTAATGTTCCCAGAAGTTCTCTGTACTTTAATCAACACCAGAACAAAAATAATAAGCTTTCGTAACAAAACATCTCTCTTAGCAGAAGTAATTTATACAGTACAAACAAATGAGCTTCCAGTGGTACCCCGCAGACGGACAGAGAAATAACAGACGATGAAGGAGAAGTTGAAGAAAGAAGAGGAAAAAGAGAAAGAAAGCACAGCTTTACGCATGCATGCTTCAGGTAACCCCTTAAATTCAATTGTTTGCTTTACAACTTGAAACCTGATTACATTTAATTAGTATGTTAAATCCATTAAAAAATAATATTTTTTTATGTTGCCAGTATATTTTACTATTTGGGCCCTGTTCTGACCTAAGTTTTGTTGTTGTTTTGGTTTGGTTTGTTTTTATGATTGATTTTTATTTCATATACATGTGCTGTATTTATGTTGTTTCCTTCTCCTCCAACTCCTCATATCATCTGAAATTCTCTTTTTGTTTGATTATTATTATTATTACACACACACACTCACATACACATGCACATACACACGCATACACACACGCATACACACACACATATGAGCACACACACACAAACACAGGCACACACATACACACACATACACATACACACACGCATACACACACACATACACACACACATATGAGCATACACACACACACAAACACAGGCACACACATACACACACACACACATACACATATACATACACACATACATACACGCACACATATGAGCACACACACACACACACAAACACAGGCACACACATACACACACGTACACATACACACACACATACACATACATACACACACACGCACACACACACACGTGCAAGCACATGTGCATGCTAATCACTTGGTACAGGGTAACCAAATAGGGACTTTATCCCTGGAGAAGACCAACTTTCCCTCTCTCAGCAGTCTTCAATTGCTCTCTATCTATGAGTGGGGCCCCATGAGATTTCCCCCACCCATGCTGGATTGTCAACTGGTGTAACTGTTCAGATCCTGTTAGGCAGCCATGTTGTGGAGATTTCACGGGTGTAGCTTCCCTGTCATGGCTGGAAGACACAATCTCGCAGCAGATTTCCTCTGGCTCTTACCATCCATCCATCTTTCCATCCATCTTCCATGTTGTTCCCTGAGCTTTTGGTGCAGGGTTGTTTTGTAGATGTATCCACTGGGGCTGGGTGCCCCACAACGTTGTTCTCTGCCTTTTGCCCAGCTGTGGGTTCTGTAATAGTCTCCTGCTGCAAAAAGCAGCTTCTGTGCTGAGGCGAGAGCTGCCCTTACCTGTGAGCACGAGGCTATCCTGCAATTCCTAGCTGAACTCCATGTTCTTAAAGTCCTGCTGGGCTCCGCCTCATGTGCTTTGTAAGCCTCGAGCCAGCCTGGCTCAGATCTCTGACCACAGCTGACTGTAAGGCCACACTGTCCCAACAGAAATACCCAACCTGTAATTCCTACAGGTTATCTCACAACCTCTCCGTCTCCCTTCCTGCTGTCCCCTAAACATCCACATAGAGCTTCCATCTTAAAACCACTCTACCCTTAGCCCTACTCTTCATGATCAAAGTCCTTAAGACTTCTGTCACTTCCTGTCTATCTCCCACTGGGAGCCATATCTGCCACCTTGACAGTTTTCCTATTGCAAAACCAAGCAGGCTTTTTCTCAGCCCTTAGTTTTTTCCCCTCAATGGCCTTGACAGTGTGGAGCCATCCATCTTCAGTACCAATGTTATCTGCCAGTCTTCTTAGCCCTCTCACTGGAGGGAAACTAGGATTTTGTTAGTACATTCCGAAAGGTTTTTCACCTGCTAGTCACAGGGTGTTAGGTGGCACACAGAGGTGGGCAAGGCAGAGCTATTTAGGAGGGCAAGCTTGGCAGAGAACAAATTGCAATTAGGTCCAGGCCTGAAACATCCCAACCTCTCCACATCAGTGACGTTTTAATCAGCCAACCCGCCTTCACAGACACAGCTTTTTCCTGGAAATACTATTCATAAAAGAGAGTATCTATATTACCATAGGTCCATAGGTGTGCCCTGGAACCTATGTGAACTCTGAGATGTATGTGTGCAACCCACACACACACACACACACACACAAAAGAGTGGGAGTAAGTTTAGTAATTTTACAAATATATATGTATATTTTACAAATACATTTTTTGTAATTTTTAAAATCACAAATTTTACAAATATATATATATATTATAATTTGTAATATATACAATTTGTTATGTATATATACATACACATATATACATATATGTGTGTGTGTGTGTGTGTATATATATATATATACATAGGTCATATATATATATATATATATATATATATATATATATATATATATATATGGGACCTAACCAGGACCAATGTCTCTGAGGAGACTTGCTGTTGCCTGCAACTGCACCACTTGGATACTCAGTAGCACTGTCAAACTGCATCTTTAGCCTGTTCTTTCCAGACATCAGTGGAAGGACCTCACTCAAAACCCTGTTCTGTGTAGAACTCCCTGTCTAGATATGATGGCCTAACCACTCCCAAAATATAACACATGACATGGAATTCATTTTAAAGGTGATGTGTCCACATGACAATAGATTGCTAGAAATGCTGGTGGAAAGAGGACCGCGTGCAGGATCTACTGACTGTTTCCTACCATTCAAATGTCTGCCTCCTGCCAGAAACCCCTTGGGAGGCATGTCATTGCTGAACATCCATCAGGCTTCCCTTTGGGCAATATTCCATCATAATAACAACATCTGGCACTTCCATACAGCCTCCAGTGAGTCCAAAAAGTCTTGGGATGATCTAATTCTCTGGGAAAATCAATACAGATCAGGACGGATTTATGTAGGATCTGATCTCCTAACTCCTAGTTTAAACCGTGACCCAGTTTTTCTGGACACATAAAGGAAAAAATATCCCTCTGGATTTAGTGTTACACACAGCGCTTGCAAATCCACTGCGAGCCAACAAGGCCATCAGTAAGATCACCATCATCGACACAGATCATTCTGAGCCACGCGTTCTTCATCTGATTATCACTAATCTGCACAGAACCTCTAACTGGGAGCTACTGCTGTTCCCACTCTCCAAGCCCCCACAAACACAGCCAACCTCTAAGCCTGACTTTGCCTAAGCCCAAAATTCATTCACATTGCTGTTGATTGCTTTGTTTATTTGCTTGCCTGCTTGTTTTTACTTTGTCATAGTGTGTTCCAAAATAAATGTTAAAAAAAAAAAAAAGACTTCTCACCCTGGGAAAGTCGGTGTCTCTCACCGATGCTGCTTCAGAAATGAAACACAATTTGCACAAGCCAAGTAGTCACTTGCCCACACACCTCCCTCTCCCGTGTGTGCTGGACTAGCTCTCCTCCACCCCGGCTGCGGGAGCAAGCTCCCCCTGAACTGCAGATATGCAGCTGGCATTTCAGGGCGTCTAATTATTGAATCTGCAGGGTCAGCACAGGTGCTGCCTTCCCAGCTTCGCTTTGTGGATTCACTCCCAGGTGTCTGTCAGGAGTTTTCGGTTTTAAGACCTCTTTCCATTCAAAGTCTACCATCTTTTCAGTTCAAGACTTTGTTTCCCCATAATCAACCCTTACAGTTATATCAGAACTGAGACAGCCTCACGGGAAAACCTCAGGGGATAGCATTACTTTCCAAAAGCAAGTCTAGGGAGAAAGCAGACGTTGACTGTCGCACAGTCCCAACTGGAAGGTTAGGATTGTCTTAGGTTTCTATTGCTGTGATAGAACACCATGACCAAAATCAGCTTGGAAAGGAAAGGGTCCGTTTCAGCTTACAGCTCTCTCTCAGGTCACAGTCATCACCAAGGGGAGTCAGGGTAGGAACCTAGAGGCAAAAACAGAAGCAGAGGCCATGGAGGGGTGCAAGTACTTGACTTGTCCTCCATGGATTGCTCAGACTGCTTTCTTAAACAACTCAGAACCACCTGCCATGGCGGCGAATGGCCCCTAGGTTTGCCCACGGGACTTGGAAGAACGTGTTTTCTCAGTTGAGGTCCCTCTTCCCAGACACTCTAACCTGTGTCAAGCTGACATGGTAACTAGCAAGGACAAGGACCTTGTGCCAGGTCTCTCCTCTCTTGGGAATGTTGATGGGGTGTTTCTGGTCTTTCCTGTCCTTTATTCCCCTTCCTCCAGTGTGGAGAGCCCCCTGACCTTGCGCTCCAATTCTGCTGTGTGCCTTCGGCTAAATCTCATTGGGACAGCTGTTGAGCAAGCTTGAGTCTAAAAAAGACAAGCCCAGAGGCAGCTCGTTTCAGGGAAGTCAAAGATTACTTAAAGAGACCTTCCTTCTTAGTCTCACAAAGCAGGATGACGGCTTCATGGTTGACTACAGAACAGTAATGTTTTGTATATATTTTGACTTACCTTGTTGGTTGTAACCTAGCGCTTACACATATGCTTTTTCCCTTGTGATCAGTAACCTTGTGATCAAATGTATGCGTCTCCCCTCGTGACCATTAACCTCGTGCTCGCAAGCACACCTGGTTCGCCCCTTGTGATCACTGCCTTGGAAACTACACGTATGTCTCTGGTGGGGAAGGGTGTAAGAAAACAGACTAAACCATGAGGCCAGTTCGGCCCTGTGAACTCAAGATACAGTGTGTGCGTGTTCCGGTTTTCAGTCTACACCCCCACCCCCACCCCCACCCCCCACCCCCGATCCAGCACCTGAGCTGGTAAGCTGGCCTTATCACTCCAGGGAATGGATCGTCTCAAGTTGAGTGCTCACACTGGTGCCACCCTGTATCAAAGACCTTTCTCCTAACACTGCTTCGCGGGTACTCCTCCTGGGTAGTGAGAAGTCGTTCTTTTCCTTGTTCTACCTACAGAATGGGTGAGGAAGGCAGGCTATAGTCCCGGTGAGGAAGGGTAAATAGGTGACTTTAGATGTTCTGAGGCCAGGCTACTCAGCTCATGATAGATTTAGACTAGGAGGAAGAAGCCTGAAATTCAACTTCAGTCCAGACTCATGTTCTCCATTCCAGCCTTCCTTGGAGTTTGCTTTGGATACCCCTTATATGTGCTCCCCACTGGTGAGAATCAGAAAGGAAAAGAGGTGCACAGCAGCCTGATTACCAGAGTTCTTAGGAAGCAGACTCCAGAAACAATCCCTCCAAACATCAAAGTGACACCAAGCCACAGGCACTTCAGAAGTCCCCTCCCCACTACAGGACGAGATCCCTAAAGGCCTAAAGGGTAGATATTTAAGAGGATGCCTTTAGGCCCAGCTTAGTGATAGGCAGTATGCTTCTCTTCCACTCAGCTTCAACCAGCCCAACTTTCTCCATGTTCAATGAGATACGTAAGTGTTGTCCTCAGCCGTAGGGCCTTGCCATCGGTTAGTGGCTTCTTTTAAATAATAAAGGCTCCTTGTGCTTCTGTGGCGACTAACTTCCATTTCTCTACACACGTGGGACACTAAAGCTATAAAGTTCTAACACTTTGGCCATCACACCAGTCTTTTCATCCTAAATGTGCATCTATTTATCCTTTACCTCAATGGGTTAAAAAATAAAATGTAATGAGAATCAATAAAAAGTAAGGGAGTCTTACAGCTGTGACCCAGCTCTGAGAGATGACAGCCGTAGCCGACTGGAGCACTGTACAGTGTGGGGAACTGTCCTGCTTTGTCTTGTTTTTAATCATATTTCCTGAACCTTCCCTTTCCCCTTTATGAGGGTTAGCCAATCATGTCAGTTGTGAAATTGAGCTCCCACCAATCGGATGAGACACAGTCACCGAATTTGTCCAGGATGAAAAGCCCAGAGCCATCTTGGCCCTTTATGTTTCTAGCCCAGCTGAGTTCCGGCACACCTTTCTGTAATAAGAACTGTGTTGCTGAGCTGTTTTTGCTTTGTTTGTTCCTCATGCTAAACTAAGACTAACCATTGTTTCTAACGCTGGGATGGGTTCTGAGGTCAGATCTGAGTTCAGAGTGAAGAGTACTAACATTAAAGGTCTGTGAATATGCATGAGTATTGAATATATTTCCTGCCCTTGAGGACGCACGTGCATGCGTGCTCATAAGAGTGTCTCTGTGTATGTGGCATGTGCATATGGAGGCCGTAGGTCAACCTTGGGTATGGTTTCTCAAAAGCCTTCCACCTTGTTCTTCTCGTTGGCCTGGAACTCACTGAGTAGCCTAGGCTTGTTTGTCGGTGAGCACCAGGGCTCCACCGGTCTCCATCTCCCCATGCTGGGATTAAAATCACGCACCACTACGCTCAGATTTTTTATGTGGGTTCTGTGGGCTGAACTCAGGTTCTCATGCTTGCATGGCAAGCTCTTTAGTAACTATTGCTATCCCCTCAGTGCCTGAAGTCTTATCCTCGAGTCCAAAAGGGTAATTTGTGAGTGTATTGATGTGGATTTATTACAGCGAAAAATATGATGAGTGCCTACAAGATAGCAATGAGCCAGCAACATGAGTCACTGTCTGAAAGGGTGGCACAGGAGACACATCCTGGCCAAAGCCAAGGAGATGTTGTCCACTATCCGCTGGTAGGATTGTGGCAATTGTTGGATTCTACTCCAGATGCCACCACAGGAAAGAAACGCCGGTCAATAGGCTGGGGAGGGCTTTGCGTCCATGTCTTATATGGATAGTAAAGATGTCTAGTCCAATGAAGAGAGAAGTTAACTAAATCCTGATTCTTCCCCTGCCCTGTAATCCAGCATTCCTATTGTCCCACGGTCAGTCTGAGGATTCCATGATAGTTAGATATTCAACAATACCCGTCTGTGTCTTCTGTGTACGTCTGCTGCATCCAGGTATCAAGCTTGCAAGCTGGGACCAATTGCCATTTATTAAGCCTGACTGTAATTAATTGCACAACAGTGAGACGACATAGTTTAATTCCTGAGGTTGGGAGACTATGGCATTCCTGATAGAAGATAATAAATACAAATACATTTTCCATTTGAGTCACAACCAAATGATTTATCACCAAGCTAAATTCAGTGGCTCGTGCACAAGATTAGTGATGTCGAGGCCCACCACCGTGCGGTCTCTGCTGTTACTGCTGTGTCTGATGGGGAGGGTGGGTGGGGAACACGAAGCTTGGTGGTGTGGAAGTGAAGAGGATCTGGGAGGAGTTGGGGAAGAGGAAAAACATAATCAAAATATATTGTTTGAAAAAAATTAAATTAAAATTTTAAACTCCATACTATCTTTAAATGCTTAAAAATGCGACAGCTGATGGTCGCAAAACAATGACAATTACTTAGTGGCACGCAACTGTAGACTTCAAATAATTAGTTAGCATGGTACATTGTGCTCGACATTCACATGCACACGAAGGGTAGCACAACTGGATGTGTTATTCATCATTAGCCTTCGTTTTTGAGGCAGAATCTCTCCGTGAACCTGGAGCTCACTGATTCAGAGAGAAAGCAAGTCCTAAGGATGCTCCTGTCTCCACCTCAACCCCTGGAATTCCGGCTGCCACGCCCAGCTTCTACATGGTGCTGGGGAGCCAAACCCGTGCAGCAAGCATTTCCACTGCCTGAGCCATGTTCTCAGCCCCAAAGTGGTGAGTTTTATTTCATATATTTCATCCCAATTTTAAGCAATTGGGGTGTGCGGAAAACATGGTGTAGTTTCAAAAGTATAGGTTTTTGATGGTAGAAACAACAGCAAAAGAGTTCATATATTTTATACAGATGCTACTTTTAGTCTCAAAAAAAAGTTATGGTTACATTTGCATGGCAGAAAATAAGTCACCAGTCACGTCTTCATAAAAACAAAACAGCTCTGACTAACTCCTAACACGTTCACATGAAACCGCACTAATGAGATGTTTAGCTGGGATCACCAAACGACTGTCCTCTTAAATATAGGACTCGAAGTACTTTTTAGTTATCTGCTTGGCAACATTCAGAGAAGTTTAATAGCATTAATCTTATTGGTGCTTCCCAAAGAGTTTAAATGGGTTGTGGGCTTCCTTCCTTTAGTGCAGACACATCTCCCGACATTTTTCCTTCAAATACACCCACCACTTTTCAGGTCATAAGGTTCCTACACATATTTTCTGTCTGTTTTTGGTAACAGATAGTTTCATTAGAATTAATTCAGGAAAACGTGTGAGGTGAAGACGTATCTTCGTTTCCCACAGAGCTAACCTACCACTTCAAAACCATGTACTGAGCACCCCTTTCGCCCCGCATTAGTTCCATGCATGAAAGTGCATCATTAAATGTGTAAGTGCCTTTCAAATTTACTTCTTCTAACTAATCTGCAAGGCTTTTTTCCCAGTCCCACACTCTCTTAATATTTTAGTTTTCTGTTATTTTTAAAAACAAATAGTGAAAGAAAGTAGCCTGTTTGTTCTATTCTTCTAAAAGTATAATAACTGTCCATGGATAGGCTCGTCTGTTAGCTCCTCAAAGGAAGCATAGAATGCCTTTGTTACCACCTCTCTGAGGCCTCTGGGGCCATGGGCCAATGGGACCCTTTTCCCTTCCCTTGGCTGAGTGCTGCTGCCCTTGTGTGCAAAGCAAGCACAGTCAGTGAGTTATTTTGTTCACTCTTACTTTGCCATTCCTGCCATTTTTGAAAATCTGCATTTTCAGAAGCTTTTCCCACAAGGAGCAGAATTTAATGGAATGAGTTCTAACTAAAGCTCTGTTCCACCTGTGCAGATCCAGGATGTCTCCAAAAGACCCATATGTCCCCAGGGTGGTGGTAGCACACATCTTTAATCCCAGCACTCAGGAGACAGGTGGATCTCTGTGAGTTCAAGGCCATTCCGGTTTACAAAGTGAGCTCCAGGACAGCCAGGGCTACACAGAGAAACCCTGAGCATCATGCCATTGAAAGGTGACAGAAACCTTTAGATATGTGGCTTGACTGGAGGATTTACCCCACAGGAGACCTGTCCTCCAGGGGACTGCATAGGACTTTGCTCTTTGCTCCTTCCTCTTTCTCTTCCCATCCAGCCACAAAGTGAGCAGTGTGGTTCGGCCATGTGCTCCCAGCCATAACGAGCTGCCTCACCACGGGCGGAAAAGCAACAGGGCCAACCAATCACAACTGAACCCTCCAAAACCGTAAGCCAAAATAAACTTCTCTTCTTTATAAATAGCTTGTCTGTAGTGTTCGTTACAGTAAAGGAAACTGACTTGCCCACGCCATTGGAAAGGGGTGGGCAGTGCCTGAGATGCTTCTGACCATTGAAAGTCACTCAGACAGTTAAAGAGAAAGTATTTGGAGATGAATCTTTTAGGTGAACTGTTTTACTATAAAAACCAGTTCTGTGGGGGAATAGACATGTTTAGTTAAACAGACTTCTTCCCAATAATTGGTCCATTTTGATTTTGGTTTTAATGTAAAATTAGGATGAAGCACTGGAAAATCTACCACATGTGAGCTAGAAAAGCAGATTTAAGCTTGCACTGCATTTAGCCAGCCCTGGTAAAAGCCTGGCTTAACAGAGAAAGAATGACTAAGAATACAACATATTAGTTACTAATCCTGGCTCTTCTTGATATTCAACAACTATTCAACAACTCTGGGAAAGTTGATGTAATAGCTCTGTGCCTCAGTCTCCTCATATGCAGTGCAGGGAAACTGAAGTGTACCTTATATGATTCAAAGATTGCCAACAGTACATATAAAGTCTCCAGTAATATAGTACTATAGTATAGGAGTCTGTACTACTACACTTGGTAGTCTCCCAGTAAATGCCCATTACCAACACCACCATTTCTTTATTATTTTTAGTCTAAGAACTCACACAGAGAAAATACAAAGATATGAACTAAGCTGTATAGAAGGAAAAGATTCTAGATGATTCCCCTAGTTCCCTAGAAAACCAGCGTTTGGTTCATGTTTTGAAAGCCATCCAAAGGTGCGTACCCTCTATAGTCACACTTAACACAGAGGCGGGAACTTGCCCTGCCCTGCACTGAGCACACACCCAGAGCCAGCCTACTAAAAACTGAGGAAGCAAATGCTCCCATTTGCTAGCTCACAGGTTCTCTTGGACAACTGCTCAATCACAGTCCACAGAGCCATATGTTAGTGGACGAGTCAAAGACTGATAATGGCTGCCATGTATGTGCCAGATACCCTGCCTGGCACTTTTCTATGAGATAGATGTCGGTATAGAGCTCGGAGAAACTCAAAGTAACGGCCTGATATCTCATGGCCAGCAAGAGTCTCTGATAGGATTCCAACCAGATCTATCTGACCCAAAGCTCTGCCCTACTCTACGATAGCATACTGGCTCTCTGGAAGTCCACAGATGAGGCTGGCTATTCTCTGCATGGTATACAGAATGTGACTCAGACTCCAACCCGAGAGGAACCTTTGAAATGATTTCATTTGTCAGGAAGTTGTGTCTAGGCTCAGAGTCCACCCTTGACCTTTCTGTTTGTCCTCTGTCAAATGCCCCCAGAGGTATTTCCAATGGAAGTCGGGAGATGGAGGGGGGCAGCAGCAGGGTGTCTGCAACTCCTGTCGGTCTCTCATTTAGATCACATGGCTCAACGCGTCTTTACTGGTCATTAAGCAATTTGTTCATTTAGCATAAGAATTCTGTTGGCAGTTTTCTCAGCCCCTCTCCAGGACCCAGTGATGCTGAAAGGAATCGGTCCCCTTCTCCAGGCTTGGACAAGGGTGGCAGTTGCCTCCTGCAGTTGCTGCTCCGTGGCTCCTTCTACCTGAAAGTCTTTCTGCTTTTGTAATACCCGGTTAAGAAGGATTTGTGTTCATTTTCCCTTTAGATAGCTGGCATGGTTTCTGTCTCCGGATTGGACCCTGGCCAACATAAATGATCATTTACTTCAATGCTCCTCAAAAGGAGGAATCTGGGGTGCAGAGAAGTGATCTTACACAAGTAGCATCCAAATTTAAGATGTTGCTACCCCACTAAGGAATCTGCTACAGCAGCGAGCCGTGTGCTACCGTCCCTATGAAACGGCTGTAGAAACCAGGGCGACCAGTTATCTGCTGAGAAGACATTTCAGTTCAGAGGTTTGTACCATCGTCCCCGAGACAGATGTGGAAAATGAAGCCCAAAAATTGTGTGCTTTTCTTGATGTCACCCATCTAAGGAGTAACAGGCTCATTTGCAACTGAATGACCCTGTTAGCCCTCGCTCTGAACTTGGGTCTTACCTCTCCACTGTCTCTGTACTTTCACAGCCTGAGAGAGCTCAGAGCTAAGGTCTCCCCCGTTCTCTTAGAATTACTCTTGTTTTACTTGGCTTGGTTTCATTTGATTTGGTTTCGTTTGGTTTTGAGGCAGGGTCTCATGCATCTGGGTTGTTCTCAAACCCACTGTCTAGCCCAGAATGATCCTGAAGTCTTATCCTCCTTGCTTTGCCTCCTGAGAGCTGGGATAATAGGTGTGAGTCGCCATTCTCTGCTTATGTGGTTCAGGGGGCCAGCCCAGAGCTCCCTCCAGCCCACACCACTCTACCAGCTGAGCTACAGGGGCTGCCCACTCTTGAGGTTAGTCATCTTTCTTTGCACTCCTGACACAGAATAAATGTTGTTCCACCTACAGACATTTCTTTATCCAGGTCCTCAAACCAAAAGTAAAGACATCATTATTTGTCTCCCGAGCTGTCTGGGAAACTTCTTGACTGAAGCCCTCTCACATCCGACCGTAGAGAGATTCATACGCCAAAACCATAGACCACAGCAGTTGGGAAGCAGCAAGAAATCTAGAACTACCTCTCATATGCCCCAAAGATGTGGCCGCAAAGTAAGAAGGCTCCAATATGTTATTTCCTAGTCATCAAAAAGTACAAAGTTGTACTTGAGGAATAAGTTTCTCTCTATTACCTCTTGACAGGTGGAGCTCAGTTAGGAACTTCCTCTGAGCTGGGTTTGGAGCGCAGCCACTCCCTGCCTGGGAGCTCTGCTGATCACAGCTACGCTGCAGTCAGTTAATCAGGAAGGAACTGGACGGCTCCCAGGTCAGAGACACTGCTTGTTGTCTGCTGATGATTAAACCTGGGTCCCCCGCGAGCTCTTGCTGGGCACTGGCCTGGTTTTCAGGCTGCATCCTCTAAGAGATTTGTATGTAAGTCGGGAAGCAGCAAAGCACGTAGGAGCCATGGCCAGCATCCGAGGGTCTAGCCTGCCTACCAATCCAGGAGTAGAGACCATAATGAAGGAAAGATGTGGGTTATATGCATCTAAGCCTCGGTAGGCAGCTCCCATGAGCCCTGAAAGCTGTGTGGCTGCTGATAACTACCTGGGTACCAGACACTGACAGCATCACTTCGTTCCCATCAGACATTTGCTGGGCAGTTGTTATGTGCACATGTTTTACCAAAGACAAAGGACGTGTACCTCAAGGACGTGGCCTTCTGGGCTCAGTGAGACTTCGTGGTTCTCACAGGTGTCCTCAATGCGCATAGCAGGAGACAGTCCCATTTACCAGGAGCACTAGGCAAGCCAGTGCTGAGTTCGGGCTCTGCTACTTGCCTTCCGTACAACTAGGCAGGTTACTTTACCACGCCCCTCAGTTTTCTTGCACACAGAAGGTCAGACAGTGGAGATCCAACGAGACACTGCTCAGTGGTAAGAGCACACGCTGCCCTTGCAGAGAACTGGAGTTCAGCTCCCAGCACACTCCCAGAGCCTCACGACCTACAGTAACTCCAGCTTTAAGGGATTAGGGCCCCCTCCTGGCCTCGCGAGGCACAGCACCCTGACACACACAGGCAGATGCACACATACTCATAACTGTTTTCAGTATTTTTAAATCTTTTTTTAAAAGACCCAACGAGACAAATATAAAATGGTTGCTATTGAAATTTGGAGGTAGAAGGATGGAAAAACTGTATCTTAGTTCTATTTAATTTAACCATTCTAGTAGAAAATGTAATTCCCTGGGGATCAAGAAAGACTTGGAAAAACTGATGCACAGAATCAGCCACAAGAGGAGTGTATCTTTCAAGGACTGCCTTAATCATTTGGCACCCACATTGGTCAGTGCCCAGACCCAAAATGCAGAACAACCCTCTCCCTACCCTCCAGATTCACCGGATCTGAGCAGTGGAAGGGGAGCTCAGCACATCTCATGAAGCTTGCACACAGAACCTGGTCGCCACCTCCTTCTGCTCTCTGCCTGGACAGTCAAGGCTGAGATGCTTCTGTCAGTGTGAGCTTCACATCCTCTTCTGTCTGACAAACAGGAACATAGAACCAAAATCTCTAATCAGTCTCTCACTGGCCTGAGTCTAGCAGCGGGCTGCGTTCCTGGCCCCTCTTCTCCAGGGCAGCCTTAGGCCCAGCTTTTCATCTCCTCACCTTTCAGAGAATCCCTACCAACTTTTTTTGGGGTCTACAAAGCCCTTTCCTTATAGGTCATTCAAAATGGCATTTCAAGGAGAAGGAAAAAAATCTACATCCTGACATTGCCAGGGCCCTCTTTATAGAAATGAGTTCTTCACCTTGACTAGGCAGAGGTTGACATTAGGCTTGAAAATAGACATGATCTTTTCAGCCAGACCCCAGGGACGAAACACTAAAAATATGTGTATGTCTCCAGGCACCAAAGCCAGGACTGACACTATGAATAGCCCTCTGCTCCCCGGAGACTCAGACAGATGACATGAGGGACCTGCGAGTCAATTTGCCTATAGGGTGTGAGGGAAGTCATCAGTCAGAGGTGGCCCAGAGCAGTGGAGACCTGGTCCGCTTTGAAGCCACAGCTTGGCCCAGGAGAGGAAACAGGGGATTTGACCCTCCTGTAATCTCGTCACTCTCCTTCAGTGTTTGGAATTTATAGACTAGAATCGCGCTAAAATTAGCTTATGCTTAAACTTGACAGCTCTAGAGTATTGTTGGTCGAAATAAAGTATAGTGAGCACTCTCTCTCCACAGCCAAGGATTTGAGCAATGACATCTGGAAGACACTTTAATGCACCTGAAATGCATGGGGCACGGAAGGAGGGGCCTGTGCGGTTTGTTGGTAATTGGAGATGGGTAAGAGCAGATATGATCAAAAAGCACACCGTGTGTGAGAAAGAGGGAGGGAGGGAGGGAGAAAGAGAGAGGATGAGAAAGAATAAATCATGTTTAACCTTTCATCTACACTGACCATGTGCAAACTATTTTCACTGCTCTCTAAGCAATACAGTACAGTACGGTCTGTATAGCGCATGTGTGGTATTTCCAACTAAAGAATCTAGAGATGATTCGGCCACTTGGGAAAATGGGCATACATCAGAGGCAAGCATTACACGATCAGAAAAGGACTCAAGCACTTGGAGATTTTGATGCCTATGTGGGGTTCTGGGACCGGTCCCCTGTGGATACCAAGGAATACGTGCGTCTGGCCACACTCAGCTTAGGCTGCTCCTCCCACCTGCGCGCTGTCAGCTAGCAGTGATCCAGTCACCGCGCTTTACAATCTCAGTCTTCTCAATGACCCAATAAAGAGGCACGATTACTATTCTCATTTTCACATTAAAAAAAAAATGCAGTCAATAGTAGGTAGCTTGCCTAACTAGCAAGTAAGACACTCCCGATGCGCAGGGCTGGAAAGATGATAGCACAGCATCCCACAGATGTGGAGTCCCCTACGGACTTCACTGCCACCTGCACTCCAGCCTGCCCCTCAGCACCCTCGGTGCCAGGCACTCCTCATCCCCAGCCTCCCTGCCAGCTGTGCCTGTGTGGCTGAGCAGAGTACTTCTTTCCTAACCCCAAACACTGTCTGTCGCGTGCTGCCACACAGGCTCTGCAATACGTGTTAGCCACATTATCTACTCTATGCTTCTCTTCACGTGTTTTCAGCTCCTCATAATCAGAAATCAAAATAGTATAAGTATTTCAAAATATATGTTATCATGTATGTAAATATTTGAAATACTTTATAAAAACACTACAGATGTTTTACAATGATATTTTATAATTTTTTTCTTTTCGTGTGTGACTACATGTATATATTGGGGAATACATGTAAGTAGGCTTGTCCATGGAAACCAGAGGTCAAGACTGGCCATCTTCTGCCTCTCTCCAATGGCATTTCTCACTGACCCTGGAGCTCACTGGTTTGGCTAGATTGTCCGGCCAGTGAGATTCCCCAAGATTCCCCTGTCTCGACCCCCCCTCCCCCAGTGCTAAGATCACAGATGTGTGCCATCAACTCAGTTTCTGTGTGGGTTCTGGAATCAAATTCAGGTCTTTGTTCTTCTGCAGCAGGCTTTGCACACCAAGTCATCACCCTAGTGTAGTATTAGCAGCTGCTGCGGGGGCTCACCAAGAGAGACAATCCGTGCAAACTCTGCCAGACCTCAGCAGAGGGAACCGCTGTCATGGCCAGCACCATACTGGACAGTGGAGCCCCTAGCATCCCAGCTCAGGTGTTTTCATTGATTCGGAACTACTCGGACGCAGATCATAAGCAATCAAACATCCCCCACAGAAATCCAACACTTGCAGACAATACAAACACCAAGGCCTAGAGAGCCCCTCACCCCAGTGCATGAAACAATATTTTGTACATAACTAAAAATAAACTTCCACAACATTTCCCCTTTTCTGTATTAAAAAAAAATTACTTTACCTTTACAACACAATTTAACACACCACACCAGCAAAACTATCTACAAGAAGAACAATCACGAGGCTTCTATTGCATGTGACCAAAGGATACCAAACATCTACCAAGCTTTTCACAATGTCCCTGGACAGCAGAAAAACATTATCAGTGTCCAATTATCTGGAATTCACTCACAGTCTTCTGGGCTCCTCCAAGGGGCTTTGATCACTTCTCTGGCTCTGCCCTCTGCAGCACACACAGTTTGTTCTCCAGGCTCAGACTGGCTCATATCACTGCTGCTGCTATCCTTGGTGGTCATTCCACGGTACTGGCATCTCAAAAACTGCTGGGGTCCCTTGCTACAACTGGGCTGCACTTCTCACGAATAACTTCTCATGGGCTGTCTTCGTGGTGCCAAGCCTCAACTTCTTTACATGATCCCTTCATCTTCGCCTTCAACTACTACCAAGGCTGTACCTTTACCAGTGGCCTCTCCTGGCCTCTCACAGTGCCAAGCCTCAGCTGCTCTCCAAAGACCCTTTCATGTCTTCAAAACCAACACCTGGGTGACTCTTACAGCACCAAGTGCAGCTGCCAGCACAAGACACAACCTTGGCCAGTTCTGGAAGACAGCTTCTGTGTGCTGACCTTGAGGAAACACTTTCCAGATTTTAAGATAGAGTCTGGTTTGCAAGAAAAACAACTAGTCCTTGTCTACAGGAAGGGTTCCCCCGCTGGTGGAAATATCTGGAGTGCTGCCAGTCAGGTTTGCAGGAAAAAAAAAAAAACTGTTCAGTTTAACTAAGCAGCTTTTTGGCTCTAAGCCATGCGGCTTCTGCAACAGCAGGGGGTCCTGGGCCAGTGGAAAGAATCTCTGGTTGAAATATTCCATCAGTTTAGCGTTTATGGGGAAACATGCAACCTCTTCCATAGATGTCAAACACAATATCTTGAGCTTTACACACATATACGCAGCTATCAGAAAACTCAGTCTGTGAAACAGTATACCACCACTAGCAGCAAGAGCGAGCATCAGCTCCATGGTCAGGAAAAGCACTAAGAACCTTACTTTTTCCTGCTCCCAGCTAAATTCTTTTTCTCCAAGCGCCTCCATTCTATGGCTCTCATCTTGGAACTTTTGTCCTCATTTGTTTATTAATTTCACAAACTTTTCTCTTCATAGAGGCTTCTTTCTCTCTCTCTCCTCTTCCTTCAGGAGCCTTCTACTCATTATTTTTGCAAATATATAATTTCTGTCTTCTAGGTGTTGCCCTGAGTGTGTACTTTACCACACTCTGTGAGGTCTGGAGTTTCTTTCTTGTTCTTCTTTGTCTCCACATTGGATGAACATAACTTCGGGCCCCGTGTTGGGCTCCATTTGTAGTAATCAGTGGCTGCTGTGGGGGCTCACCAAGAGAGACGAGAAGGCATTCTCATATGTACAAACTCTGCCAAGCCTCAGCAGAGGGAACCACTGTCATGGCCAGCATGGCCAGCATCAAACTGGACAGTGGAACCTCAAGTGTCCCAGCTCAGGTGTCTTTATTGATTCGGAACTACTCGGGTGCAGATCATAAGCAATGAAAAATCCCTCACAGAAATCCAACACCTTCAGACAACACAAAACACCAAGACCTAGAGAGTCTCTCACCCACAGTGCATGAAACAGTATTTTGTACATAGCTAAAATAAACTTCCACAAAACCCTAGCCCTAATTTTATATTTTTAAAAATATTTTATAAAAGCATTAAGTGAAAAAGCAAGAAGCAAACAGCATTAAGTTTTAAATTACAAAGCATTCTGAGTAGCATATTGAAATATACAAAGAACTGAAAAAAATTAAACTTGAAAAAAACAAAATTTTCTAAGTGAGCTAATTGAACAGACAGTTCTTAAAAGAAGAAATATAAATGACTAATACTAATTTGAAAAAAAGTATTCAACGTCTTTAGCCATCGGGGAAATAAAATTTTAAATTGCTTTGAGCTTCCACAGTCAGAATGGCTATTGTGTTGGCTAGTTTTATGTCAACTTGACACAAGCTAGAGTTATTTGGGAAGAGGGAAATTCATTTTTAAAAATGTCCCCACCAGGCTGGTGTGTGGGCAAGCCTGTGGTGCATTTTCTTAATTACTGATTGATGCAGGAGGTCTCAAGCCACTGTGGGTAGTGCCATCCCTGGGCAGGTGGTCCTGGGTTGTGTAATAAAAGCTCAGCTGAGTGAGCCAGGGGTAAGTGAGCCAGTAATTAGCACCATACCCCTCCCCAGTGCCCATGCCTCTGCAGCTTCTTCCTCCAGATTCCAGCCCTGTCCTCTTTTGATGATGAGCAGTGTGTGGAAGTGGAAGCCAAATAAACCCTTTCTTCCCCAAGTTGCTTTCTGTCATGGTGCTTCATCACAGCAATAGAAGCTAAGTCATCAAGAAAACAAGAGGCAAAGGCTGGAGAGATGATTCAGCAGTTAGGAGCATAGGCTGCCCCTCAGGAGACTGGAGGTATGATTCCCAGCACCCACACGGTAGCTGACAACCATCTGTGACTCCAGTTCCAGGGATCCGATGCCCTCTTCTGGCTTTCTCAGGCACTCGGCCTACCAGTGGTGCTCAGACATGCATATGAGCAAATCACCCACACACACAAAATAAGAACAAAGAAAACAAATGCCGACAAACGCTGCTAGCACTCAGGGGAAAGGCGCCCTTCTTCACTGTGGGTAAGAGTGTACTTTGGTACCTCTGCTATGGAAATTAATGTGGCAGCTTCTCGAAAAGCTGCAAATGGATCTACACACCACGCCATATGCATGCTTGTCACTTCTCCATAATGGAAGAGGTTGAAAGCAGCCTAGGTGTCCATCAACAGATGAACAAATAAGCATATGATACGCATCACAGCAGGATTTTACCCAGCTTTAAAGAAAACTGGAATCACGACATTTGTAGGAAAACAGATGCAACTGAAAGTCAATCGTGTTAAGCAAAATAAGTCTTAGAAAGACAAATACTGGATTTTTTTTCATACACAGAGCCTAGATTTTAATTTCTGCACCTGAATATATATGTATGTTTGGGTAGGTGTAGGTAATGAAACTAGAAAGAGACCATGAGACAAGAAAAAGAAATCTCAGTTCGGGGGCAGAAAAGAAATAATAAAATACATGTGACATGAAAGCGAAAGAGAGTCTGTTGTGGGGCAGGGGACAAGCAGGAGAGGCCAAGGAGACAGAGGGGAGACAGCCAGTGAGAACAAAGCATGTGTTTAAATGCCATAATCAAACCCATTATTTTGCATTGCTAATTTCCTTATTGAACTCTGCGGCTGTCCAGACCCGTCTGCTAAGGATATACATCGCCCCTTTATCCTGCAGAGCCAGGCCATGCACACTGCCGTGAACTGCTCAGCAGCCATAGGAGCTGACAGACCCACTATTTGTGTTGGTGTTCCAGTAACTGATTAACAGCCTCAAGGAGCAGGGGGACTGAGTGATGCTGGCAATTGTATTACAGTATACTCTCATAATTGATCTATTTTACTGGAAGTTGTTAGAAGTTTACTCTGCCTAATTTATAAATCAAACTTTGCTGTAAGTGTGTATTGAGTATAAAGAACCAAATACACAGAGGTCAGCACTACCCAGGGGCCAGGCATCCACTGAGGATCCTTGTGGGTAATATTGTTGTTTTATGTAGCTGTGTCTGAATGGTTAATACATAGAAAGTTATGTGCTGATGTACTGGCCAAGATTTTCTAAACTTTGCAGCTTGTAATTTTTTTATGTTGTAGCTTCCCAGCAAGGGTACATTGCTCCCCGCTGATGTACCCTGCCTTGTAGGAGTCACAAATCCCTCCACGTGGGCAGCAACCTCTTTCAATAATTCTAGAGTGGGACTGAGTTATAACTCAGGGGCAGAGCACTTATCTAACCTGTGTAAGATCCTATCTTCAATCCTCACCAGCACAAAAGAGTAAAAATTGTAAAATTAATATTTAATTTTAAAAAATAGTTAGAGAGCTTGCCGGTCTCTGTTTGTTGCCTAAAGATTTCCTCCCCAGGGGAGGGGAGGGAGGGATGGCTTGAGGGTTAAGAGCACTGGCTGTTCTTCCAGAAGACCTATTTCCATCCCAACAACCATCTGAAGGCTAACAACTGTTCTAGGAGGTCCAGTGCCCTCTTCTGGCCTCCACAGGCTCTGCACCCACGTGATGCACAGACATACATGCAGGCAAAATGCCCATATACATAATATACATATTTTTAAGTTAATGAATAAGACCTTTCTTTTTCTGGATAGCTTGTCAGGGGTACTGGGAAATGCTGGAGAGATCAACAATGCAATTTACATTTTTCCAGGCAAAATCTCATGAGAGAGAACAAAGAATATACATTCCAGCTCTGTGTCTTGTAAGTTTCTGAGCACAGGACTTCTCTGATCCTCAGCTTCCTCATTCTCCAAGGGGACTAACTGTGACACCCACTCCTCAGAGCTGTGCTGAATGAGACACACAAGCAGAAGGCTAGCTAGCTGGCACAGATCACAAGACCAAGAGAGTGTGGAATAATACACATAAGTCTTCTTTTTCCACAAGCACAGTGTGTAAAATGAACTGGACGTTCTGGCCAGTGTGACCCTGCAGAGAACCCACCTGCTTCTCTCCTAGAGGAGTCCAGCCATTTGCTGCTCCCCACACAAGCTTGGGGCAGTACTTTCCTTCAGACCTGTCAGAGAAGCTTATTATCCTCCAAAACAAAACTGGGGGACATATTCATTCTCATTGTCAAAACGGAATTTCTGACTAAGAGGGCAAAGCCATG
This sequence comes from Cricetomys ansorgei, assembly GCA_026225945.1. NCBI lineage: Eukaryota > Metazoa > Chordata > Mammalia > Rodentia > Nesomyidae > Cricetomys > Cricetomys ansorgei. The sequence goes on along the minus strand of JAMJFZ010000182.1, from coordinate 15,205,819 downwards.
GCCCCCTGGAGTTGGTTTTCTATTGGCAACAGAGTTCTGTGACACTAAGGGGAAGTTTCCCTGTCTTTTGCAGCAGCAGAGAACTGGACTCTAACCTGGGAGGGACCAACCCAGCATCTAACCAACTAAGCCACGGGATGTCACCAGTCATCAGTGTCAGAGTGCTGGGGTCTTCTGAGCAGGCTGCAGGCTCTGGAGAAAGCAGAACTGAGGCACACAGTCACCCTGAGGTGGAGTGGTTGTCAAAGTCATATCCAATTCCACTTTCACCCATGGTCACGTGGTGGTAAGGAAATCCTCAGCTGAGCAGAGTGACCTTGCCATGTGACTTCCGTTCTGAGCAAATACTTATTATAAGAGGTAATGATCCCCAAAGAGACAAAAAGTCTTAACTGTTTTTACCAGCCCATGGGGACATTTTACCTTTTGTCCCTTTTTCCAATGTTTTCTACAAAACAGAGAAGCAGACCTACGGCTGCAGGCACCGCCAACAGCGCCCCCTGTAGGAGCCAGGCATAAACACACCTTTCACTCATCTTCCCACCAGTCAGCATTTCTCAGATGAGAATTAAACAGAACCTGGACAAACTCTCCTCTTTCTTTCTGGAGTTGCTGCTGTTGTAGTGACTGTTATCTTCTGGTGTCTGGAGCCAGAATCTTGCTAAGTAGCTTGGCCTCTTCTGAAACTCACAATGAAGCCCAAGCCACCCTCAAACTTGTGATCCTCCTGCCTCAGCCTCTTGAGTTACATGTGTGTGCCACCATACTCAGCCTGTGAACTCTTATCTAGAGCTTGGGTGTGCTCTCCAGGTGCCTCACGTTTGGTTCAAGTCTTAGAATCTAGGCTGTTGTCAGAACCCAACCCCTCTAATCTCAGCCACTCTGCGTCCACACTCAGGAAGATGGGTGAGGGATTTGAAAACAAACTTCCAGTTCTAGTCAGACACAAACCTGTTTGAACGAATAAAATCCATTATCCAACTTCCTTCCCAAAATCTCTTTTGTGTCTGACACTAAAGCCACTGTGAAGAAATAAAAGTAAAGACCAAACTATAATTTAGCTTGATTGTATTTAGAATCACCATGGAAACACAATTTTGCGTGTGTGTATAAGGATGTGTCCTGAAAAAATGTAACTGAAGGCAAGGACCCACCTTAGCATGGGCAGCAGCTTTCACAAGCTGTGCTCCCTGGCTGAGTGAAAGGAGAAAGTCAGGTGAGGACCAGTGTTCATTTTTCTTTGCTCACGGACTGTAATACGTGACTAGCTGCTTCCCCCTCCTGCCACTATGACGGCCTTTATGACCCAAAATAAACCCTTCCTCATTTCCTTAAATTTTTTTGCCAGATATTTTGTCACAGTGAAAAGAAAAGTAGTAGTTTTACAGCAAAAACTCAAAACCAATATTGTTCATCATTACCAATAGCCAGACTGCTGAGGAGAGACAGTAAAGTCCGTCGCAGTGACTTTAATAAGGGCCTCAGTGGCGGCTGGAGAGGTGACTCAGCAGTTAAGAACATTCACTGCCTGCAGAGGACCCAGGCTTAGTTCCCGGCACCCAGTTCCTCACACCACTTGGAAACTGCAGCTCCTGGGTGCTTGATGCCCTCTTCTGGCTTCCGTGGGCACTGTGCTCACATGGCCAAAGCATCCAGGCAGCCCAAGCATGCACATAAAGTAAGTAAATTTTTAACATAATAATGTAAAGGAAACAATTGGGAAGGGTGGGGGGAAGGAAGGTTCAATTTGACCAGTGCATACTGCATGCATGTATGAAAAAAACCACACTGGGCCCATCATTAATCTGTATAATTAATACATATTAACCAAAAAAAATAAAAATAACAAGCCAGCCGTCATGGCAAATGTCTGTAACTTCACCACTCAGGAAGCTGAGACACAAAGATCACAAGTTTAAATAAGTAAATAACAATAAAAGCAATGCTAAAATAACAAGTTATATAAATGACAAACCAAATATTTGAGACTGAATACGTTTTAAGGCATAGCGCCTGGGCAATTACTCAATTGGGAAAATCTTGGCATGCAAACATGAGGGCCTGAGTTCAAGCCCCAGGACCCATAGAAGAAGCTGGATGTGGTAGATCAAGTTTATAAACCAGCACTAGGCAAGCAAAGACTGCTGGATGCCTGTAGTTCATTGGCTGGCCAGCCACACATGATTAACAAGCCCCAGGCTGGAGAGAAACATTGTCTCAAAACAGAAAACAAAGCGTAAAGTTCCCGAGGGGAATGGCACCCAAGATTGACCTCTGACCATCACGCACACTCGCACACACATGCGCACTCACCCACACGAACACATTTGCACTGCATAACCACACACAAATCAGATTTAGCAAAATCTGTATTTTTGATGTGTCACAGATTTCAGCTTCAAATAAAGATAAATATTGTATTTCGTAGTGGTTCAAAGCTAGGTTATGCTCCCTCTCAGATGCCTTCTCTCCATTTTTTTTTTTAATTGGCGACAAAGCATCTTGTAGCTCAGGTTAGCCTCAAATTCACTGGCCTTGAACTTTTTATCCTTCTGCTTCTGCCTCCCAAGTACTGTGATCACAGGAGCGTGCCATCATGCCTGGGTCTCCAGATTCTTTTTGTTTTACATAAATAGTGTGTGTAGTATGCACGACTGTTCCGTGTGTGAGAGTGACATGTTTTCTGTCGTGAGCCATACAGCCGAGGCCCAAAATTAACATCTGGTATCTTCTTCAACCACACTCCACCTTATTTATCTATTGGGCCAGAGTCTCTCGTGGAACCTGGAGCTCCCGATTCCAGCTAGTCTGGCTGGTTGGCCAGTATAAGCGAAGGCGCACTGAAGCTACTTAACTAGGCCACTCCTTGGGTAGGAAAGACAGTTTATTGGAGGACAGATTGCTGTGCTGCCTCAGAAAGTAGAGAAAAGTACTCCGTGGGAAAAGTCGTATCAGTTTTATTGGGGCAAATACAGTGTGCAGGCCGGAGCAGCCTGGGGGTTAGTGTGGGGACTTAGACAAGCTGTAGGCCATTCAGGTTAGTCGGGAACTAGATAGATGTCCTTTGCCTGAGGTAGTTGATCATTGGAGGCAGAGAAGGGAAGTACTGGCCTTCCTGACAAACAGAAACCTACCTCACGAGATTTCTGAGAAATGATGACTTTGGGTACCTTGTTCACCTCGTGGCAGTCCTTCTGTTTACTCGGTAAGAACCTAGCCTGGCGTGCACAGGGCCCTCATCCAGCACATTGTCAGCAGCGCTGTCATTTAAGGGGAGCCCTCTTTTGTAATCTAACAGCCAGTGTGTCCCAGGGAGTCCCTGTCTCTGCCTTCCAAGTGCTGGGGCTACAAATGGCCAACATGGCTACCTGTCCTTTAAGTGGTTCTGAGGATCCAAACTCTGAGCCTTCTGCTTCCATGTCAAGTGCTTATCCACTGAAGGCTCCAGCCTTTGGGATCCATTGATTATCCATCTGCCATCTCTTCCCCATCTTTTACAAAAGCCTCCGAGGAACTATCTCCCCCTCACACACGCACATATTCTTTATTACGCAGAATCAAGAAAATGGAAACAGAAAGAATATTAAAGTCACCAAAAAGGCTTAGTTGACATCCATAATGAAGAGCTGAGAAGGAAAAAAAGGGTGTAGATATGAGGAAATTTATTGAGGGTTCAGCTGAAAAAAGATTTGGGGGTCTGGAGAGATGGCTCAGAGGTTAAGAGCACTAGTTACTCCTGCAGGTCATCCATTTCCAGAACCCACATGGTGGCTCCCAATCATCCATAAGTCCAGGTCCAAGGGATCTGCTGCCTTCTTCTGACCTCTGCGGGCACTAGACATGCACATGATACACACACATGAGACAAAACATTCATACACAGAAAGGAAAAACACCCGTGTTTGCAAGCGCACACGCGCGCGTGTGTGTGTGTGTGTGTGTGTGTGTGTGTGTGTGTGTTGTATTGTGTATGTGTGGTGTGTGTGTGTGTGTGTGTTGTATTGTGTATGTGTGGTGTGTGTGTGTGTATGTTGTATTGTATTCATGTGGTGTGCATGCGGTGTATTGTGTATTGTGTGTGTATGTATATTGTGTATGTGTGCATGTGTTTGTGTTGTGCATTGTGCATGTGTTGTGTGTGTGTGTGTATTGTGTATTGTGTATGTGTTGTGTGTGTGTGTGTGTATGTTGTGTATTGTGTATGTGTTGTGCGTGTGTGTGTGTGTGTGTGTGTGTGTTTATTGTGTATGTGGTGTTGGGGGGGAGCACAGTTGGGAATAGAGAGGCCATGAAGGCTGCCATGTTGGTTTAGTTTTATTTCTTACTGTAGTACTGACCTGTACACTTGCTAAGCACACACTTTCCTGCTGAGCTCTATCCCCAGCACTAGATTTTTAAGTTCTACTATGACAATCATCAGGGAAAAGGGAGAGAATGTTTCATTCTGCTTACGACTACAATTTGCTACCAGGCATGAAGGCACACACCTGGGATACCAGCACTCAAGAGGTTGAAGCAGAAGGGTAGTAAGTTTGAGGCCAGCCTAGGCTATGTAGTAAGTTCAAAGCTATCCTAAGCTACATAGAAAAACCCTGAATTAAAAATAAATTATTATTTGCTGTTCTGTTATCTGTTGACTGGGTCTCAATCCTAAACTGAACCATGAGTCATGACCCACAGCAGCATAATGTCCAGTGCGACAAGCTAACCGATCAGTTGGCAATATTGTGGTTGTGTGTGTCACTACTTAAACATACATTATTCTCCTCTTCCCCTTTCCCTATGAGACATTAAGAATGCTAACATTAGACAATCTTGTCTTTTATAAAAGGTGCATAGCTCTATGCGCAGAGTTTCAGGAAATTCTCAATACTGGACTCAGAGACAGAAGTGGAACCACTCAGCTACAAACAGAGTGTGCTGTCTGCCCCATTCCCTTCACTGAAGCTCTGAGGGAAGAAAAGTGACAGCTCTCCGTTCTGAAATCCCCAACTGCATGAGCCTCAGACTCCTTCACTGTTACTCGCTGGCCCCTTACAATTCCCCATACCAGCAGGTCTCAGCAGCACAGCTAAGAACCACACATTTAAATCATTTGCTTCATGTCAATCAAAAAACTCATTTGAAATCCAGAAGGTCTATGAGCCTGATATCATTATCCAGAGAAATAACCCCAAAAGCAAGACAGACGTTGGTAGCCATGTTTACTGTAAACCTTTCCCAATTCAGGACAGATGCTTTGCACAGCCCAAGGGGAACTAAAGCCTGAATCTTCTGTGGTCGGGATGAAAAGGCCTAGTGAACTGCAATCAGTCCATCCCTTCTCACCACATGGCAAGAAACGATACTGGGTTGGGCTGTTGTGAAACATAATGAACTGTGGAACTGGGTTCAAATTTCAGGCACCTTGCTTTCTCTGTATGATTTTGTCAACTTGATAGGAGTTAGAATAGCCTCAGAAACAAAACTATGGGCGTGTTTGTAGGAGATTAGACTAGGTTAGCTGAGTTGGGAAGACTCACTCCAAGTGCAGACAGCACCATCCCATGTGCCGCAGCCCTGAACTGAATAAAAGGAAAATATAAGCCAAACACCAGCATTCTGCGCTCTCTCTCTCTCTATCTATCTATCTATTTCTATCTCTATCTCTATCTCTATCTCTATCTCTATCTCTATCTCTATCTCTATCTCTATCTCTATCTCTATCTCTCCTCCTTCCTGACTTCAGATGCAAAGTGGCCAGACCTCTCAAACTCCTGCTGCCATGACTTGTTCATCATAATGGACTGTGTGCCCTTGAACTGTGAGCAAAAACAAACCTTCCTTCCTTTAATAGCTTTTGTTGGGTGTCTTGTCACAGCAACAAGTCAAGTCATCTATGAACTTTCCTTGTGGGCTCTGTCAGAATGTTTCACTATGTGTGCCTTAGTTTTCCTATTCTGCACAAAAAATAATAGTCATATACATAGCATATATGTCAGAGTCTATTATAAGAATTAAATAAAGCAAGTAGACACCCAGTTATACCAGTTAACCAATTACTATGTGTGGCTTGGGAAAATCACTTATCATCTCTGAACCTCAGTTTCCTTTTTTGTAAATACAGAATGAGTTGCATAATTCCAAAGAGTCAGCAGTAACGAATACTACCGGGGTGCCATGCCCTGGAGAGGGTAATACATACAAGGAGAAATAGGGAAGGAAAATTCAACCAGATGTTAGTCAAATCTCACCAACATGGTCAAGACAGAGGCAGCAGAGACCACAGAGCACATGAAAGCAGTCATCTTCCAGGCATCTGTGGGATGCAGGCATCTGTAGGCTGCAGGCATCTGTGGGATGCAGGCATCTGTAGGCTGCAGGCATCTGTGAGATGCAGGCATCTGTGGGATGCAGACATCTGTGGGATGCAGATATCTGTGGGATGCAGACATCTGTGGGATGCAGACATCTGTGGGATGCAGACATCTGTGGGATGCAGGCTCTTCCAGGCATCTGTGGGATCAGGTATCTGTGGGATGTGGGATGCAGACATCTGTGGGATGCAGACATCTGTGGGATGCAGACATCTGTGGGGTGCAGGCTCTTCCAGGCATCTGTGGGATGCAGGTATCTGTGGGATGCAGACATATGTGGGATGCAGGCTCTTCCAAGCATCTGTTGGATGCAGACATCCGTGGGATGCAGACATCTGTGGGATGCAGACATCCCTGCAGTCAGATAGCACATGGAGCAGGCTCTCCCTTCAAAGGCTGTGCCTTTGAAGACTCAAGCAGTTCATAGAGGGGGAAAGAATACTGTATCAAACATATTTTAAAGCCAAGAGAAATCGATTTTGCTTTTTGTTGTAATTTGGAAAGAAGCTTAGAGATGTACCTCAGTGGCAGAGCACTTGTTGAGCATGTAGAGATCCCTGGGTTCGATATCCAGTTCTACACATACGTTAACAAAGCAAACTCGTACAAAAACGGATTCTAATGTAGGTGTTACCACTTTTTGCTTCGGCTACTGGGAATTTCACAAATGCATCATTCATTGTTAACCGCTCTCTGTAAGCCTTGTGGCTTCATAACATTGTCACTGTAACTCCGCTTCTCTCGTTCTCGGGGGCATTATTATTTAACTTGTTCTCCGTGGGGATGAGTGATGTCGAGGTGACCGGGTTAAGGAATACCTAGAGAATGGCAGAGCATTGTGTTTATCACACAATGATGCCAGTGTGCATGTTTCCAGAGGTCGACAAGTGTGTGAGTGGCTAAACAGGGAGACCTACCCTTAGTGTGGGCAAACCTTGTCTAACCAGCTGTGGGCTTGGGTAGAACAAGAAGGCAAGAAAAATCTTTCTGGACAGGCTATGAGATTCTCCTGCCCTGGATATAGGAGCTCCCGTATTTACACAGGACCAGCCACCCAAGTTCTCAGTCCTGTGGTCTCACTGTCAGGACCTGTGGTTTTGAAGCTTGTGGTCTTGGACTGAGTCACAACACCAGCACTCCTCCTGGGTGTCCAGATTGCAAACAGCATATCATGGGACTTTCTCAATTTCTCAACCGTGAGAGCCACTTCTCCTAGTTAGTCCCAGGTAAGTAGCTAGGTGGGTAGACAGTGGATAGAGATATGGTTAATAGATAAATAACTTATTGATAGATGACAGATAAATAAATATATAATAGAAGATTGATGGATAGATAATAAAAGATAGGTAGGTAGATAGATGATAGATAGATAGATAGATTCTACTGGTTCCATCTTTGGAGACTCCAGACAAATGCGTTCACAATCACAGCCTTGCTTTTATTTTACATTGTCTTGCTTCATCGCATCTATTTTTGTAATCCACTTGAACTCCTTATGAAACAGGACCAAATATAGATAAATATAAATCACACTCTTGGTCACTTTGCATGTCATTTTCCTGTGTATAGAGTAAGAGTCTAGGACACAATGCCCAGCACACCCCTTTTAGCTGCGACCCTGTTACTGAGTCCTTCATTTCTGCAGCTCAGAGACCATGTTGGGTCCTTGACACAGTAGCTGTAGTCAGCACCAGCTTCTAAGTTTGGGTGGCACTTCTGTCCAGTGCCACCGCTGCGTTGTAAAGGACTCACTTCATAGATCCGCCCATCCTGTCAGCAGGATGTGTCCCACATACACTAACACTGGATTCGGACTTAAGACAGTATAAAATGTAGTCAGCTGAACTGAGTCTGAAATGACGCCCCTGGAGGTCCAACAATCCTGTGTTGAAAGGAAATCACATCTCTGTGGTGCAGATGGGGAAAGATAATACAAACAGATCAAGTGACATTCAAAGTCACACAGGTCATGGTTGGCACAGGAACCTGACAACTCTGACTCCACACCAGCCTTGGCGAAGATCCTCCATCTCCCACCGAGTCAGGCCATACATCTCCTGGAACTGCCTTGCTGGACCAACGCTGTGAGCAGTTACACACCCCAGTTATATGGACTTACAGACCTTCTGTAAACAACAACCTTGTAACCTTAAATCCTTTATTCCTGCGCTAAACATCAGAGTGAAACTCTCTCAAAGTTTCTTCATCCACTAGGCACAAGGCATTAAGTGCCCAGAATGACTAGCAACCCAAGAACCTGTGGAGGAAGAGATACAATGAATTGGCTCAAGTCCACAGCTGGTGTGTGATGGTTGGTCTTGATTGTCAACTTGATAAGATACAGAATTACCCAGATGATAGCTCTAGGTATGTCTGTGATTCCCGGGGAGGATTTGCTGAGAGGAGAAAGAGTCAATGGCTCTTTCCAACAGGAAGCCCTAACATAACGTGATTCAAGGAGAGAGTGGTGCCCGCCTGCCTTTTTCTGCAGAACAAATGCATCAGTTGCTGCTGCTACCGTCCTCCACTTACCCCAGCTTCTTCAGTCTGCCAGTGTAAACGAAACACAGCAGCTCTCTAGGGACCATCAGAGCCTTCAGCGTCGTCAGAGTCGGATTCAGACTGCATAGGTGTATTCTATTGGCTCTCTCCTCTGGAGAGCACTGCCTAGTACAGATGCTAAAACTGATAGTAATTGTGATTTAATTAACTACTTGAAAAATAGAACATTAAATCAACTTCATTGTGAAATCATTTCTTTAAAAGTTCCTTATGTGTAAGAACAATGTAAGAATGAGATCATTATAAAGAAAAAGGCATTTTCAAAAACCTTCAGTTTTTATGCATGGTTTTATATTTAATTGAAGATTTGGGTGCATTTTACTTTGTTTAGTGAGGAAGCTTCTAGAAAATTCTACAGAAAGCTTAAAATGGTCTTGAGTCTTCTGTTGCCTAAATTCTCCCATGTCAGCTAAGGTGTCTTTCAGTGAAACAGCTCCTTAAGACCTCGAAGTTGATATAGTTTCTTCCCATTGCTAAATTTGGCCAAGGAATTGAACCTCATCTGTTTGGGAAGAGATAAAACCACTAGGGAGCGGTTCAGATGCTGCCACAACACGGGCCACATGGGCAGTTCTGAACAGGGGTCCTTGATTCCAGGAATTCAGAGGAAGCTTCATCTCCTCCAGATATAATAATGCTTTAAAAATGCTTTAAAAAAACAAAACAAAACAAAAACAAACTCTAACAGAGAAGCCACTGAAGTCAGCCACACTGCCAAGGCCACAGTTTTAATTGTCGCCCAAGGAGCCTTGGGGTGCACAGAAGGATCCTCTTGCTTTCCAGACTAGAGACTGCTGGTGATTCTGATTAAACTTCTTATACTCCTGTGATATGCTTGGCATAAAAAATGGACTTCGTTTAAAGCTCAACGGTTCTGTAAGAGCTGCTTCCCAGGGCCCAAGGTGAGACCATCTGGTACAGCCTTTATCCCCAGAGCCCTCAGAAGGCACCAAGGGGAGAAGCTGGGAGGACGGGCCTGTGCATCCTGAGGGCTGGTAATGATGACAACAGTACTTCCTGGCAGGCTGAGCCTGAGCCTTGGCTTTAATCCCGGGCCTCTGGGGAGTCGTGTGGAGCTGGATTACTGGGTCAACAATATTGATGGGCCCTGTTGAAGCCACAGCCGGTTCCAGAGCTTGCTTCCCTGCTGGCGAATGAAAGCGAGCAGTTCATTTTAGTTCAAGAGGCCCTCCTCAGTCCTGCCTCAGGCAGAAAAATAAAGCTGGGAGCAGGGGTCCCGGCATCACGGGTGGTGTAGAATATTCTACCCACAGGCCCTCTGTGTCCTCAGAGACACGGCACTCTGAGAGGAGCTGCTTTAAGGGCCCTGAGCGTAGAGCTGGAGGCACAGCTCAGAAGAGACTTGTCTAGCCTGACCCTGGGTTCAGTCTCCAGTGCTACCACCACCAAAAGGCAAAACAAATCAAATCAGAACAAAACACCTACAGCTCCAGCACTTTATCCATTCCTAGGGATGCTTCCGAGCCCACCACCCAAGCGCACTATTCTATCCACTCCTCCCTGCCCTTCGGATTGATGCTCAGATCTGAAGGTTCTAGACTCTGACCAGCACCGCTCTCCCACTTCCGTCTGCGGACTTGCTTTGCCTATGCTCCCCAACCAGCCGTCACTCCAGAGCCCAGTCAGGGCAGCGGAATCCCGCGTCTGGTTATCCAGCAGGGTTCTAGAGGCTCTGCTACAGACGTTCCTGCAGCCAACACCCTTGAAAGAGGGGACCAGCTGGCACAGAGCGATAAGCCTCCTTCAGAAATACAGTAGGGGGCTGGGTGCCTCCGCTACACAGGAGCTGCGCTAGCACGAGGCATACAGCAAAGAGGAAGGCCACCCGTGCAGAGCGTGGAGCCGCCGTCCGCCTACCGGGCGGCTGTCCTGCTTCTTTACGCACTGATTCTAACACAGTGGTCTCGCAGCTTCCTGAATCCAACATGGACAATAAGAGCGGCCACACCCACATAGACCAGCTCAACCTGAAATAGCTGTAAAGCAAAGAATCAATACAGACAAGTTTCATTCCACCCCTTCTGTCTGATTCTCTTTCAAGTTCATTAATTGTTGCCATGGGAACCCCCTAGTATACAGGTACTTCCAGCCCAGGCCCATCAGTCCCTTTGACAAAGAAAGAAAATACGAGAGCCGATAAGTACCACACAGCCATTCAGCATAGAAAATGTTGATGTGTCCACTAGACTAAGGAGAAGTAATTTACCTCACTGTAGAATGCATAATAGCAAGAAAAATGTAGCTCATGAAAACATGTTTATTTTCTATTAAACACACAGCCACATCCCTCATGCAGATTAAAATAATCAAAGCCAAGGTGCACAGTCGCCTGCAGAGTGTGTGGCTGATCACAAAGTCACGTTCCTGGATCATGAGGTTGACTTCTGGAAGGGTAATTCAAGGAGACAAATTGTTCTCTTATTTCACAGTCTAAACTGAGTTCTCTCCCAGCGCTCAGCACAGAGACTGATGTCTGCAGATCAAAGCTTGTGGTAACTAACCTAAATCCACCAAAATCTCACTTAATCCTTATGCCTACACTATTCCCAGGGATATTAAATTTTGAAGATGAAGCATCCATCATTTAGGTAATATACTTGAAAAACAAGAGCTCATTTAACATTTTTCAATTTAAAAGTGATTTTTAAATTGAGCGTTCACAGTCTTCTCTGTATTTGCTGCAACTGGCTGTGCCTGGCCCTGTGAAATAAAGGCATCCTTCAAAGGTCCCCTTTAAACCGAATCCTCCCTTTTCTGGAGTCTTGGAGGCCAACACCGAGACAAAACAAAATCACCTTCAATGATGCAGAAGTCCTTTTCCATTCACACATTTAAAGGAGGAATTTCTGATAAAATAATGATGCCCATGTGAAGACTAACACTTCTTTTGTTTGACACAATACTGTCTAGAGTTAAGGGAAAGCAGCAATTTCAGCTGAAGAACAGAACATCCTGAACCCCAGGTTCACGCAGCTTTTAGCACCTCCCCGGCACTGTGCGGAATAATGGGAAATTCTCTTTGGGTGTTCAGACCTGGTTTCCTAGCAATTTATGGAAGCTGAAGGCTCTTAGGAATCAGCAGTTGAGCAAAGTCTAGGGGAAGGTAGAGACAGAGGTTCCCGAAGCCACAGGAAGTAAGCCCGGAAAGCAGTCACGAAGAAGTGAGGTCTGGGAAGACGGCTCAATCTGTAAAGTGCTTGTTCACAAACACTAGGACCTGAATTCGGTTCCCAAAACCACTGTGAAAAACACCAGCTGTGGTGGTGTGCACTTATAATCTCAGTGCTGTGGAGACAGAGCCAGGTGGATTCCTGGAGTTCACTGGCCAGCCTTGACTAATTGGTGAGCCCCAGATCCAAGTGAGAAGCCCTGACTCAAGGAAGAAAGTAGATGGTTTCTGAGGAATGACACCTGAAGTTGTCCTCAGACCTCCACACGAGCACACACACGTCATGTGCTCCTACACACACACACACACACACACACGGTGAATTTCCCTATTATATGCTGTACTGCCTACTACTCAATTTAAAAGTAGACTTTAGAAATCATATACCTATTAAGGTTAAGAAGGAAGGAGACAACTAAGAAAAACAGTAACTGATCAAAGAGAGCCAAAATGTGGAGTGCTGTGACCCCAGCTGTGGAGCCTGCAGGAGTTCAGCACCCGGAGCTTAGACACTAGTCAGAGCCTGTCTGTGTGTGTGTGATAAATACGTGTCCACACATTCACAGATCCACACACGACATAGAAGCCTCAGGGCTTTGCTAAGAGTTGCTATAGACCGGGAGGACACGGGGGAAGACTACGAATACATATCTAGACATACGGCATATTTCAACTCTGGAAACCTGAAATAAGGGCGGGATGTGGTGGTGCACAGCTGTAATTTCAGGACTGAGGGCAGAGGCAGAAAGATTGTGAATTCAAGGCCAGTGTGGCCTACATAAAGAGACCTTGCTTCTAAACAAAACAAAACAAAAGCGAAGGACACAAGATTTACTGCAGTTATTTCTAGTATAGTAGATAATGTGGAAGTCTTTTCTCTGTGCATTTTTGTGGTCTTCTAATTTCTACAGTGAGCATACATTTTTTTTTTTTATTTTCATGTACAATGAAGAAATTTTTATTGTTCTAAAAGGAGAAAAGGTTTAAGATCAAGGAACAGCTATTCAAGATAAATTCCTCTGAGAAGAGAAAATCAATAGAAGGGAGACTCAGTCAGGAAGCTGAGGATGGAGATGAAGAATGCATTAAAATCCACCTAAGAGACTTCCCAAGGTTGGAATTAAAGACAATGTGGGGGTGAAATACACAGGCTCTGTGAAGGTGAGGGGCTAGTCCGTGAGACTGCAATTGTTACAGTTACTGCCTATGCAATAAAAACAATGGATCAAAGCCAGCAACTGGATGTGTGTCCAAACTCCAGAAGAGGGCCTGGGAAGACTGAGAGAGAAAAGTGGTCATCCCTATAGGGGTACCTATAGAGCACCTCTAGACAGGACATCCGATGCGAGAGGGGAGAGGCTGAGACAGACATCTAATGACTCAGGGCTTGTTACTGAAGCCCATGGCCCAGAGCAACAGCTCTCAGCCTAGAGAGACACACTCAGGAGCAGCGGCATCCCGAAGGCAGGTTCCATGTAGGATGGAGAGACTCTACAGAGACCCAGTATGAGGGCTGAGGCTCAGTCCTTCTTTTCTAGTGATGGCAATGCAGATGACAACCAGAAACCCCATCTTCGAGGAGTGTGCATGATGTGCCTGGCAAAAGACAATCGCTCATGGATGGAGTGTCCAGCCTTCCTTCTCCTGTCGTGCATAAGAAAAGTCTGACTTGACCCTCTTCACTCCACCCTACCACCCCTGCCAGCCATGGACAGTGCTGCTTCGTCAGAATCAGCCTTTGAGGACCTTGTCTTGCAGAGGAAAGGGGCTGGTAAGTAAGGCAAGGGGCCAGTCTCAAAAGACAAATGTCATGTCACATGTTTTCTCTCGTATGGGGAATCTAGATTTAAAATACATATAAGAAATGGAGAAGAAGGTCCCCTACCTGAGTCCCAGCCCTGTGAGCCTCAGGCATCTGTGCAAAAGAGGAAGCTGAAAGATTCTCAGAGCCAGAGGTGACAGGTGACTCCAAGGGAGCAGTGTCATCCAGACACAATGGAGTTGATACACACTTTAACTCATAGAGACTATGACAGCAGGCACAAGACCTGAACAGGCTCAAACCAGATAAAACCCCAGTGCAGAGAAGGGAAAGCAGACACAAAGTTCTACCACTACCTTCTGGGAGAGGGAAAATCAGTTCTCTCCAGTGGAGTGCTCAGGGCACAGCACCTACTCCAGGACCGGCCCGTGCCTCAGGAGTGGTTTGCCTACACAAAACAGCTCCCATGAGTTGTTGGGTCTGTTTGCTTTGTTTGTGTGTTTGTGTGTGCGTGTCCAAGTTCATGATATACTTGCATGAAAATACCATGATGACCCCCTTGACTTAATACAATAAATATACACTAATAAAAAGGGAAATGGCAAAATTTTTTCAAAATAAATACATAAAAGGTGTTCTGAGGCTAGTTATGGAGGCACACATCTGTCACCCCTTGCGGGGCAAAGGCAAGTGGGTCATAAATCAGAGGCCAGCCTGGACTATATAGCAAGACCCTGTCTCTCACACACACACACACACACACACACACATACACACTGCTGAGGAGGCAGGATGATCTTGTAGGAACTTTGTAATTTCAGGGTAATATTAACCTGAGTTCAATAACATCACAGTAAACAACTTCTCTTTCTAATTTTCGATGTATGTCCACTAAAATAAGGAACTTTTGTTTTTTCCCTTTGAGGTTTTTCTCAACTAGAAACGTCCCTAAAGCCCTTATCTCTAAAAGCTGTTCAACCTTCTCTGACAGTACAAAAATATACAAACATGTAGTGTTGGAAGGGAGGAGGAGGAAATGACATCTTCCCAAGCCTCAGCTCTACAGAAATGACAGGACCTTGGTACTCACCAATGAAAGCCCTTTAATAGAATCAACTGTGGTTATCTTCATTGGTAGGAATAGTGAGTCAGTCCATGTGCATTAGGATAGTATCTCAGAGCCGGGCAGTGGTGGCACACTCCTTTAATCCAGCACTTGGAGGCAGAGACAGGAGGATCTCTGTGAGTTCAGCCTACTCTACAGAGTGAGTTCCAGGACGGCCAGAGTTACAACAGAGAAATCCTTTCTGGAAAAACAAAAGATAGACTCTCTAATCTTGTATACAGCAATACATAAGGTACACACTGATTACCTGTTAGGGACCAGTAAACGCTTGAGTCTTAGCCAATAGTCGAGAGCTAAGGGATAACTCATGACTCACCTAAAATGCTACAGGGATGTTTGTTGCATGGCACAAAGACAGCGAGAATACAGTGTGCATCTTAACACTCTACATCCCCTGACCCTGACGCATCATCAGACAATCTACTCAGTCTTTCTGTACACAGACACGATCGTTACAGTCTGAGTAGCTACTCTCAGTGGATCACAGCTGGCATGGGAAATGGGTAGGTTCGTCACTTCCGCTCTGTGAGTGGATTAAGGATGAGGGATCAGTGTGGACATGAGTGTCCAAAGGTCCCTCCCAAGAGGCTCTTAGGCTTATCAGAGCTGGTGGTGCAGAGATAAACTGGCAGCAGCAGTGTCTACACCGCTACAAGAGATGTAGACACAGCATGAACACCAAGGAGATGGCAAGACCCTAACCCCACACAATCTCAGCTCCCTCCCATTTCACATCTTGGTTTTGGACACCGAAAGCTGCCATTCAAACTTTTCAGGAAGTAACCTTTTGAGCTATTACCTTTTATAAACACTTTGGTTCAAATTAATTTTTCATAGCAACAAACAAGATAGACAGGAAGACTCCAGAGTGGTGGTTCTCAGCCTTCCTGATGCTGCACCCTTTAACACAGTTCAACACAGTTCCTCAGGTTGTGGTGACCCAACTATAAAACCACTTTCGTTGCTACTTCAGAACTGTAATTTTGCTGCTGTTATGAATCACAATGTAAATATCTGATATGCAGATGGTCTTAGGCGACCCCTGTGAAAGGGCCATTCTACCGCCGCCTACTGGTTGAGAACCGTTGCTGTAAAAATTAGGGTTCAAGATGGCTCTGGTTTTGAAGAGACAGATTATGAGATTCTAGTCAACCAAGGCACCAAGCCTTCGTGAGGGGCAGCACTTCCCACCTCCTGCCACAGAACTCTCCAGCCGGGCAGCAGCAGCAGGGCATTCCCAGCTGAAGAGCCACCATTAAATTCTCAGAGAACAAGGCCCCAAAGTAAGCAGCTGGAGGACACTCAGGGAGACCTCCGTGTTCAAAGTGAAATTTGCATTTGAAAAATTAAATTTGGACTTGCACAGACTAGTTTGGCTCAGAGCCTGCACCTCACCTGTCAGATGCCCTACCAACTGCTACAATCCAGAAATGAGGGTTAGTTTCCTTTGTGGGGTTAAAGGCCAGGTAAGGTGTAGCCTACATCAAATTAACTGGAATAATAGAGAATTTACTTAATTTAGGTTCCTCTTAGTAGAATTAAAAACAGTCCACACTTTTTAATAGTCTTTCTGTCTTCTTTTATCTTGTTAAACCTTGCTAAACCAAGTCTCTTAAAAATTTAAATGAGGGAAAGGGGAGCTGGAGAGATGGCTCAGTGGGTAAGAGCACTTACCTGCTGTTCTTGCGGAGGACCCAGGTTTGGTTTCCAGCATCTACATGGTGGTTCACAACCATCCCCAACTCCAGGTCCAGGGGATCGAATGTCCTCTTCTGAACTCCTCTGGCATCAGACACAAACATGGTACACATACATATATATATATATATAGGGAAAACACTCATACATGCAAAATAAATAAACATTTTCTTTAACAAAAACTTAAATGAGGGGCTGGAGAAACGGCTCTGTAGTTAAGATCGCTGACTGCTCTTGCAGAGGACCAGAGTTCCCAGCATCCACCACATCCGGGTCACAATCACCTAGGACTCCAGATCCAGGAGATCTGACGCCCTCTTCTGGCCTCCACAGGGACCTGCACTCGCAGGCACATAATTTAAATAAAAAAAAATATATAAAAAGCTTAAATGATTCTTTGGAGATTTTTATAATATAAAAAAATTAAGTTTGTCTTATCTTACTTTTTAGTTAGTTAGATTATAATTGGCACAACCATGTGCTAAGTCTTTGAAAATCTCAAATGTTCATGTCAGGGACTGTACTAGTCACAGTCCTTATCACTGGGACCAAATGCCTGGCAGAAACAAATTAAAGGAGGGGACTTATTTTAACTCACCGTTTCAGCTCAGCATGGTGGGGACAGCATGGTGGGACTCCTGGTTATGGAAGCGTGTGGCAGAGAAAGAAGCTCTTCACACATGGTGGGTCAGGAGGCAGAGAGCTCAGACAAACTCCAAGGCAGATGAAACCTTCAAGACCCAGCCCCATGGCCTGCTTACGCTAGCTAGACCACATGTCCCAAAGGTTGCACAGGGTCTCAGTCACGGTTCTGTTGCTGTGAAGAGACACCATGACCACAGCAGCTCCTATAAAGAAAAGCATTTAACTGGGGGCTTGCTTGCAGTTTCAGAGGGTTAGCTGTTTATCATCATGGTGGAAAGGAGACAGGCATGACACTGGAGCAGTATCTGAGAGATTTTTTCGATACATCCTGACCACAGTTTCCCCTACTCCCACTCCTCCCAGCTACCTCCACCTCCACTCTCCCCCAGACCCACTCCCCCTCCATTTCCCCTCAGAAAAGAGCAGGCCTCCAAGAGACAGCAACCAAACATGACAACATAAGATACAATAAGACAAGGCGAAAGCCCTCATATCGAGGCTGAACAAGATATTCCAACCCAATAGGAGGAAAGGAGTCCCAAGTTAACAGCCATAACACATGCAGAGGACCTGTTGCGGACCCATGCAGGCCCCGTGATTGCCTCTGCAGTCTCTGTGAGCCCGTGTGAGCCCTGCTCGGTTGATTCAGAGGGCTGTGCTGTGTTCTCCTGGTGTCTTCCATCAACTCTATCTACGACAATCTTCCTCTCCTCTCTCATAGGATTTCCCAGGCTCCGAGGGGAGGGGCCCAATGGAGACTTCCAAGTTAAACTCCTTCTCTCTCTACATAATGTCTGGCTATGGGTCTGTGTATCTGCTTCCGCCAGCTGCCAGGGGAAGCCTCTCTGATGACAACTGGACAAGGCACCAATCTACGAGGATAACAAAACACCATTAGGAATCATTTCATTTTGTTTGTTTGTTTTTGTTTGATGGTTTGTTTTGCCAGTCATATTTGGTTCTACCCTAGAACTCCAGTCTCTGGTTCCCAGCCATCCAGGCAGTGTTGGGCGTGGGCTCCCTCTCATGGTGTGGACCTCAAGTTAAAGCAGACAGTGGCTGGCCACTCCCCCTAGTTCTGCTCCACATTGCCCCAGCACATCTTGCAGGCAGGACAGATTGTAGGTCGAAGGCTTTGTGTCTGGGTTTGTGTCCCCGTTTCTCTTTCAGTAGCCTGCAGAGTGAAGGTTCCGTGCAGGCACCAGCTTGACCTCTCTACAAATGAGCTGTGTGGGCGCTGTCCTCGGCAATGGGCCCACTGCCAGTTTTCAGAGAGTGACCCCTGTCCTAGATCAGCCTAGGTTGTTCGGTGATCTCCATGGGAGCTCCTTGGCCAACAACTCAACCAAATGCAACCCAGTCCAACCACGGGAAGCCTTGCCTGGCTACAAGACATGGCCAGTTGAGGCTCCATAGCCCCCATTACTAGGAGTCTTCACTAGGATCACCCTCATAGACTCCAGGAAGTTTCCACTGTACTGGGTTTCCACATCACCCCCAAAATACCCCAAATTCCAGCCATCTTTCCCCACACTTTGTCCCTCAACCCCTTCCCCCACCTGATCCCTCCCTTTCTGTCCCCAGCAGCCCCCAGTCCACCCATAAAATCTATTCTATTTCTCCTTCTCAGGGAGAACTATGCACCCCCAGAGCCCTCCTCTTCACCCAACCTCTCTGAGTCTGTGGATTACAGCTTGATTATCATTTACTTAAAATCCAATATCTACTTGTAAGTGAATACATAGCATATTTGTCTTCCTTGGTTTGGGTTACCCTCACTCAGGATGATATTTTCTAGTTTCATCCATTGGCTTGCAAATTTTATTATGTCATTTCTTAACAGCTGAGTACCGCTCCGTTGTGTAAATGTACCAGCAGAGTGGTTTAGAGCTCATTCAGTTCCCCAGGCTTGGACAGATTAAGACAGCCAGAAAAAGGCTGTAAAAGTTTCTCTTTCCTTTCTTTACCTTTCCTTTCCTTTTCTTCCTAACCTTATGAGCTAATGGGGGTTTAAAAACACTACAAGTTAAAAATCTAGCAACCGGGAACATAGGGGCGGAGGCGAGTTGCCAGTGAGAGAGTAATAGCAGCCTTTGAGAGCACAGACTCAGCCACACCCACGCCCCCTTTTTAAAGGAAACTGTTACATTTTAAATATTGTTTCCAGTCTCTGGCAATGATGAACACAGCTGCAGTGAACACAGTTGAGCACGTGTCTTTATGGTCGGATGAGACCTTCTTGGGGTATTTGCCCCAGAGTGGTGTAGCTGGGGCTTGAGGTAGATGGACTCGAGTCCCAATTTTCTGAGGAGCAGCCATATTGATTTTCATAGTGGCTGCAAAAATTTTCACTCCCACCAGCAATGGAAGAGTGTTCCCCTGGTTCCACATTCTTGCCACAATGAGAGCTTTACATCCTGGTCTGTCAGCAGCAGGCAGAGAAAGGGACACTGGACCTGACATGGGCTTTTGAAACCTCAGAGCTCATCCACAGCGACACACCTCCTCTAACAAGGCCACGCCTCCATCCTTCCCAAACAGTTCTGCTGAGGACCAGGCATTCAAACATAAAAACCAGTGAGGGGTACTCTTATTCAAACCACACACATAACTTCCCAAACCAAAGCCACAAGGAGACCAGGCACCCGAGTCCACAGGGCACAGCTCACGTTCAAACTACGATCAAGAGGCATAAGTTTTGGAACAAAAAAGGCATAACAGCATCATTATACCCCCATCCTCATGTACAGTGTTTTACGTCACAAACACAAATATAATTTTATACAAAGTAAAGGAATTATTAATTTACTAGTGTCAAAACCCTTTGACATTCAAATCTCTTGTTGTGACGACATCTCAGTGGTAATCCCTCCTGGCTTCCCACAGTAAATGTCTCTGGTTCCCCAGAGCCTCCTTTGTACTGATCTGAACAACACGCCAACATCTTTTTCTTCAACTTCACAAAATCCTGAAGGTGTTGAAAAGGCAGACATACGCACTTCCCAGCCAGCTTGTATTGAGTGTGCCCTCACATCACAGATGCCGCGGCCTCCACGAGAAGCACCGAGAGGCAGGAGCTAGCCGAGGACATGCGAGAGGAGGCATGCTTAGTGAGTTGATGAGCAATTATTTTCACGTGATGATAAATTTTGCTTTCCCCATGAGACCGTGTAATTGTTGTAACTGAGGAAAAGAACGCTCAAATTTTGAGACTGCCTGGTCACAAGCAACTGGAAAGCAGACACCTGGACCAACTCATCTCTGGCTTTTTTTCTAGTTTTCAGAGCCAAAATCTGTGCCCAGCTAGAATGTAACTCGGTGTTAGAACACTCATTTTAGCATACGTGAGGCCGTGAGTTTAATAACCAGTACTGAAATTTTAAGAAACAGAAATTGAGCCCAGGACCTCGTTCATACAAGCTCACCCCCTCCCTCTGAGCTATACCCCAAACTGATCTCCAATTTTTTTAATTTTTAATTTTATATCAGTTGAAAAAATTGTACGCATTTTCTTTTGGAGAGTGGGAGGTGATTGACCAGAGTTTCTTCTGTGTAGAACAGGTTGGCTTCAAACTTGCTCTGTAGCCTAAGATAATATGGAACTTACAATTCTCCTGCCTCAGCCTCCCAAGTACAGATTACATGTGTGTACAACCAAGTCCTGCTGACTGTCTTACACACACACACACACCACACACACACCACACACACAGACACACACCATATACACACAGACACACATCCCACACACAGACACACACACCACACACACAGACACACACACCACACACACACACACACCACACACACACACCACACATGCAGACACACACACCACACACACACCACACATACACAAACACACCACACACACACCACGCACACAGACACACACACCACACACACCACACACACACACACTACACACAGACACACACACACACACCACACACACAGACACACAGACACACACACCACACACACCACACACACCACACACAGACACACACACACACAGACACACACACATACACACAGACACACACACACACACACAGACACACACACACACACAGACACACACACACACACCACACATACACAGACACACACACCACACACACACACTACACACAGACACACACATCACACACACACCACACACCACACACACACACACACTACACACAGACACACACACAGACACACACACCACACACACACACCATGCACACACCACGCACACACCACACACACACAGACACAGACACACACACACACACACCACACACACACTACACACACACCACACACACCACACACACACACACACAGACACATACACACACACCACACACACACCACACACAACACACACACCACACACCACACTCACACACACACCACACACACACCACACACCACTCACACACACCACACTGTCTTGCTATACAGTGTAGGCTGATTTTGAACTCCCTACCCTCCTGCCTCAGCCTCCCAAGGACTGGGGCTACACAGGCATGTAGGACCACAGCTGCCAAAAATCCTGGTTTCTGTTACATACTTTTAAGTATGTAAAACAATGATCTCTTTGTGACATGTTTATACATGTTTTTCATTGTCCTTTGCTCATATTCGCTCCCCTAATCGCCCTCCTTTGTCCCCTCTCCCCTTCCTGCTGGCCCCCTCCCCAGATTGCTCCCCTTCTGCTCTCATGTCATCGGTGTGTCTGGGTGTGCTCCTTCTATGACAGAAAACAGGCAATCAGAAGTTCTGAGGCTTGAGGAGAAATATTTGAAAATTCCATTGTGTGTGTGTATGTGTGCGTTGCATGTATCTGTGCACATGTACATGTTGGTTCATTTGCCCATGTGCATGTAGAGGTCAAAGGCTGACTTCAGGAGGTCTCTCCTCAAATGCTTCTCCATCTTATTTTATTTCTGAGACAGAGCTTATGGCTGACCATTTTGTCTAGACAGGCAGCCAGCAGGCATCTAGAACCTGCCTCTCCTCACATCCTGCCCCACCCCCAATGCTGAGATCACTGGCACAGGCCGCCATACTGGGCTGTGCAGGCTCTGGAGATCTGAACTGAGGTCCTGGTGCTTTTACAGCAAGTATTTTACCCACAGCCATCTCTCCATCCCCATGTTTTGTGGTTTTTAATATTTTTGCTACATTTGATATTTCTTTATTCTGTGGAGGGTAGTATGCTACAATGTGCATGTGGAGACCAGAACATAACCATGTGGTCATGGGATAGAAGTCAAGTTCTTGGGCTTGCCCACGGGTGGCTTAACTGCTAAGCCAGTCACCATTTATCTGTTTATTATTTATTTATTTATTTATTTATTTATTTATTTATTTATTTTTATTTTTGAGACAAGGTCTCTCACTGGCCTGGGCCGATCAAGTAGGCTGGGCTGGCTGGCCAGCAAGCCTGGGAATTCACCTGTCCCATCTCCCTCATGCTGGGATTACAAGCACAGAGCCACCGTGTGCAGCTTCTTTGTGTGAGTCCCGGGGTTGGGACACAGAGCCTCGTACTTGTGCGATAAACACTTCACCCACTGAGCTTTTACTCTCCAGCTTTGAAAATCCCTTTTTTCTGATGCATAACTAAAAGCTGTGCCTTGTGGCTCATGTCTTTAATCCCAGCACTAGGCAGGCAGATCTCTGAGTTCAAAGCCAGCCTCAGAGTTCCAGGTCAGCAAGGGCTACACAGAAAAACCTTGTCTCAAAAAATCCAAAAAGAAAAACTATCAGGGTTTGGGAGGTAAGACAAATCACTTCTCATCCACGGGGTCGCGTAAGAGTAGAAGGAAGCACTGACAAATGTCAACTCCTGAGATGTGCTTCCCACAGCTGGAGCACTTTTGAAAAGCAGATGCTTTCTCTCTCACTGACAAGATACCACCACACCCTTGAAGATAAAGAGAATCTTCCCCTTGAAAAACCTTACTTTTAACACACATCAGTATCACAAAAAAAGATCAGTGAGTGTGAAATCCTTGTTCTCTTGAAAAACATACAGCTCGCATTTAAGAATGCTTCCTGATTTTAAAGAGGACCAGAGTCATGTTCCAGCATCTGTGCAGGCCAGCACACAACCAGCTGTGGCTCCGCGGACCTGATGATGCCTCCGGCCTCCTCTGGTACCTCTATTCACGTGCACACACCCGCAACAAAAAGTTAAAAATAAACCTTGGGTCCGTGCATACGAGCTCAGTGCCCCCGGGCACCCCGGAGCTAGAGTTACAAGTCCTGTGTCCGTTTGTTCCCCACTGACTTCAATTCTCGCCTGTACCAGATTGCCTATGAGCAACAGGTAATGGCTTTTCCACCTAGAGTTAACACCGTGCTCCCGCCACAGAGCTGCTTTGTATTCCCGTCACTCGGGGTCACGCATCAGCATAAAACATTCTCTTTAAAGAGTTCGTTTTCTTGCCGACTGTGGCTCTGTTCACATCTAGTGCATTGACCTGGGCGGCACGGGGCCACGAACCGTGGGTGCCAGTTTCACTGGGTCATTTTGCAGTAGCAGACAGGGTGTGCGGGAGCGTGTCCACTGGCAGGGATCTGGGGTCACATAGTGTGCTTTTTTCCTCTACCAGAAGAAAGAGACTATTTTGTTCACAATGGAGACAGACAAGGAGGGGTCCACCACGATGACAAGAAAGTAGCCAGCCAAAGCAAGTGAGAGGAAAATGTTCTCCCAGGGGATAGGTAAGCCCTTCTCCTGATCAGGGACATTCTGCAGCAAATGTCCTGTAATCACTCTGAAGAGCTCGAAAAATGGCTTATTTAGCTCCCCAGTGTCACAGCCTAATGCAAGTAGATGGAATTTATCTTTTCCTTTTTAAGAGTACTTTTTCCATAACTTGTTCTCAAGGAATGGCACAGCAATGAGCAGGATGCCCCAGAGTCTCTATTTCTTTTAAACACACAAATGGCCTGGCCTGTCTTCACCCTTGTAATGAAACACCATGACTAAAAGCGAGTTGGAGAGGAAAGGGTTTGTTTGGTTTACACGGCTACATTGTAGTCCACCAGTGAAGGAAGTCAGGATAGGAACTCAGGCAGGGCAGGAGGCTGGAGGCAGGAGCTGATGCAGAGGCCATGGAGGGGTGCTGCTTGCTGGCTTGCTTCCCACAGCCTGCTCAGCTTACAGAACCCAGGACCACCGGCCCAGCGATGGTCCCACGTGGGCTGGACCCTCCCACATCAATCACTAAGAAAAGGCTCGCCTACAGCCCAGTTTTCTTACCTACACCCCATACCCCCATTTTTTACAACTGTATGCATTTCATTACTGATCCTTTTTCCATCCTTTTCTTTAAGATTTCATCTTCCTCTCTGATGGTTCCTTTTTTAATTTCAGAGTGCCAGGTCCTACACAGACACACAAATACACTAAAATCTAGGGTACGCATATGAGAGAAAACATGCAGAATTCGTCTTTCCGAACCTGATTTATCTTGCTTAACATCATAATTTCCAGCTCCATCCACTTTCCTGCTAATGTCTTAATTTTGTTTTTCTTTTACAGCTAAAAACATTCTAGATGTACATGTACCACATTTCCTTCTTATTTTATTATTTTTTTTAAATGAAAACACATTCTCTCATACAATACATCCTAACCACAATTTCCCTCCTCCTCCACCTCCCAGCTGCCCCTCCACCTCTCCTCTTCCCCAGATTCACTACCTTTCCTTTTCCCTTCAGAAAAGAGCAGGCCCTGAAAGATAGCAGCCAAATACAACACAACAAAATGCAGTAAGACAGGCACAAACCCTCATGTTGGGACTGAACAAGGCAACCCAGTAGAAAGGAAAGGATCCCAAGATCAGGCAAAAGAGTCAGAGACTCCCCCACTCCCACTGTTAGGAGTCCCACAAAAACACCAAGCTAACAGCCCTGACATATACAAAGGACCTGGTGTGGACTCATGCAGGCTCCATGCCTGCCACTTCAGTCTCTGTGAACTCATTTGAGCCCTGCTTAGTTGATTCCGTGAACCCTGTTCTCCTGGCTTCCCTGAACCCCTCTGGCTTCTGCAATGGTCCCTCCCCATCTTCTACAGGGTTTTCTGAGCTCTGAGGGGAGGAAGCCAATGGAGACCTCCAATATAGACTCTTCCTCCACACGCTGTCCACAGGCTCTCTGATGACCATTTACTACATCTTCTTAACCATTCATCTGCTGGCAGACACTTAAGCTATCTCCTACCTATTGTGAATAGTTCAGCAATAAAAATGGTGGTACAAGTATCTCTGTTGTTTTTTTACTTAGAGTCCTTTGGGTATACACCGAAGAGTGACTGGGTCACATACAAGTTCTATTCTTAGAGTTTCAGAAACCGCTCCCGTGGCTGACCAGGCTGCACTTCCAGCAGCGGTGGGGAAGCTGGCCTCTCTCCCCACGCTTCAGCAGCGTATGTTGTCATTTGTCTCCTCGATGTTAGCCATTCCAACTGGGGTGAGCTACGGTCTCAACCTACCTAACGTGTTTAATTTCGCATTTTGTATTTCTTCTTTTGATAACTGTACATTCCATTTGTTATTAGCCCATTTGTTGATTATAAGATTTGTTTTAGGATACTTAATTTTTTAATTTGTTTTATGTGCATACATGTTTTGTGTGTATCTATATCTATGCACCTTATGTGTGCCTGGTGCCCCAGGAAGCCAGAAGAGGTGTTGGATCCCCTGGAACCAGAGTTACAGACAGTCATGGCTGCCGTAGAGAAGCTGGGATCGAACCCTGCTCTTCTGTAAAAGCAGCCAGTGCACTTAAATTCTGGGACATCTCTCCAGCCCGGTGGTGTTTAATTTTTTACAGTTCTTTATATATTTTAGATATGACCACCCTGTGTGATATGTGGTTGACAAAAAATTTCTTCTTTTCTGTGTGCTGTTTCTTTATTCTGGTGATGGTTTCCTTTGCTGTGTAAAAGTCTTTCTTAATTTCATGTGATCCCATGCAGGTGGAATTTAAATCACTGTGGTGAGAAATTTTAACCAATTTATCTGAGTCTCGGATATGCTTTATCTTCATCCTTGAATTTCATCAAACCAATCCCATTAATATACTGGATGAAACAGTAGCTACAGACTAGGTAGATGGTGTCCCCAAGAATATCATCAGTGCTCCCATGATGCCTTGGCAGGGGGAGACCAGCACTGATACAAGCTCACACAGGCTACTTGGATACAACCCCAAACTTCTGCACAGAATAGCCTCAGCCTTGGAAGATGGTTCAACTAGTAAGGACAAAATGTAAAACGGAAAGAAAACATTCCTGCGTTGTCTATAAAAATAAAGAGCTGGAAATAATGTAAAACAAACTATTTCAGAATTGAAGCTGGTCGCAGTGGCTCACACTTGTAATCCAAACACTCAGAAGGCAGATGCAGGAAGATTGTCACATGTTTGAAGCCAACCTGGAACTCACAGTTAAGTTACAAGCCAGCTAGTGATACATAGCAAGATGCTGCAGATGGATGGATGGATGGATAGACAGACAGACAGACAGACAGACAGAAACCATTCAAGAATTGAGAAACTGATGAGTGCGATAGCATGCACCTTTAGTCTCTGAGGCTGGAGCAGGGGGATCTCTGTAGGTTCAAGGCCAGCTTGTTCCCAGGTCATCCAGAGTTACATAGTGAGAACTTATCTCAATAGATAGATAGATAGAATTGAGAAACAGATACATTAAACTATGTATCTACTCAGTGGCTATATTGTAAATCACTAAAACTATATTTTAAAATATTCTCATACTGTCAATGAAGACATGACACAATATTACCATTTTTTTTGAGACATGGTCTCTCTACACAGCCCTGGCTGTCCTGGATCTCACTCTGTAGACCGGACTGGCCTCAAACTCACAGATCCACCTGCCTCTGCCTCCTGAGTGCTAGGATTAAAGGTGTGTGCCACTCAACCCAAATAATACTATTTTTAAAAGAAGATTATAAAAACATACATATATTATATATAATATATATGTATATTATACAATATATGTATGTATATATGTGTATGTACACACACACACACACACACACACACACATATATATATATACACACATACATAAGAAGTAATTTTGGCAAGGGGACAGGGGCTTTAAGCATGACGTAAATAAATAAATAAATAAATAAATAAATAAATAAATAAATGTAGGGAAAGAACATCCAAGCTCACTTCAAACTTCTGAGATGTGTTGAGTAAGCCTTCAAATTGTTATAAACAGATGAACTTCACCGAGACCATGAGAGGCCCACATCTGTGACAGGGAGAAGGCATGACGAAGAGTTGTAAGCCTGGGAAGAAGGTGGGAGGTCCACAGTGCACCAGGAAGTCTCCCACCCGTGAAAACCAGGACAAACCCTTGCTCCGGTTCCATGGGCATCACCCTATTTGCAGCTGAGCACTGTTGGTGAACATGGCTTAAAGAGCTGAAATGGGTTTCCTCACTGCCTTTCCAGAGAGCCGGCTTCATTCTGAGACCTCTCTTCTTGGCTGTTACCTTATGACTCTGGAGATTGAACCTAAAGCTTTGGGCATCTGGGGCAAGTGCTCTGCTACTGAGCCACCTCCCAAACCCCTGTTTGTTAGACAGCTGTCTTCTCCCTGTTCTTCACAGAATCATACCTTCTTCATGTCTCTGTCTCAGAAAAGCACAAGTTGTTTTTCCCCTTGATCTCATTTTACCATAATTCATTCTGTAAAGCCCCTCTATTCTGAAACAATCACACCTGAGGTTCTGAGCATTCAGACTCCATGAATTTTGAGACAAAATACAGAAGAAAGTAACGCTGACTCCCACTCATGGAGAACTTGCTAGTGTGGCCCCACACATGTCTCCAGAAGAACACCCTCCTTCCCGGGTTTCCTGTTAGCCCTTCCAGAGGACAGGCTCAGGAGAAGCCTGTGAACACCTTCCCCAGACTCACGGTCTTGTCTTCCAAAGTACTAAGCCTTTGTTTGGGCTGTAGATGTTTTCCCTAATGGATGACTACTGTGTTTAAAGCAAAAGCTTGAAATCCAGACTTAAACAAAAGATACTCTGCCAGCAAACCACTCATTATCCAAAGCATCCTCAAGTGCATGTCTGAATCCATCACTGTTAGAAGAACCCACAGCAGAACTCTGGAAGCAAGTTTCTCCCTCCTCTTCCCAGTCCTGTATCACGCCTCCCTCCCACCCACCCACCCACAAAATCATTTTTCAGAAATAATCAACTAGTAAATCAGACCATGCCTGTAGCTTATGATTTCAGCCAGTAAAGTGACAAGCATTTGTTAAGTGCTTCTCCATTGCGTGGCCTGTTCTAAGTACAAAAGACCCACGCAGACTCGGAGTCTGTCTTAAACCTATCTTGTTATTCGGAAATGCATCAAAAGTCCCAAAGAAAAAGAGAGAAGCAGAACCTCTTTGGAGCCCTTGTCCCCTGTGAGCTTTTGAAGGTTATATTAAATGCTACACAGGTTTTTTCAAACTTCAGAATTTTAAAGTTAAGGAGGAAAAACTTTCAGGTCGGCCTGAAGTTTGAGACAGTTGTAACTCAGCTACCATGAGGCATTTCCCATGGGGGAAAAGCATGTCCAGTGTTGGTGGCTTATTCATCAGAAATCAGGGCCCAGCAAGGCTGCACTGTGGGGACCAGGGTGGGAGAGCAAGGCAGCTCTGGGCCACAAGATGTCAAGAAAGCGAGAGCAGAGGGCCGTAGTTGGTGATGGAGGTGGTTTGCCTATTTTGTCCTTGAACAGAAACAGTATACGTCAGAGGAGGAGGTAGCTTCTCAAGGCCTGTCTGTCATCAGAAAAAGGAGGCAAAAAAGAGGTCTCATTTTGAGAAGACAACCACAGGGCCTGAAGCCACTACCCTAATTTCTAAACTTAAAAGTCAGATGCAGATAAAAATATTCAACTAGTTTGTGATCTGGGAATATAAGAGGTAATTATAGTGAGTGTTTATTTAGCTATTTGAAATAAATCATTGAAGTGGTTTAAAAGCGCCCTTCCCTTTGCACAGATCTAACACGTACCCATTTCAGTCGTAAGGTTCAGTTAGACAAAAGAGCAGTTCAAACTGCGGAGTTAGTGCTCTACGTAATCGCTCAGGGACAGATGTCTGGCTGACCTTCGCCCACAATTCACTATGAAAGAAACATGAGGTCACCATGATCAGCAACCAATCACATTGCTTCTTTCATTGTTTGTTGGTGATTGCTCTCTGTGGCAGACAGTAAAGCACACTGTTGTGCGGCCTCCCTGCCCCGGGGATAAACTGATTCCGTGGCCCACCTAGACACAGGATTGCACTTTCTGCCGTAACAGTTATCCAAGGTCAACCAAAATCCAAAAGTGTTAAACGGGGAATTTCACAAGTAAAAAAATCTCTTGAGACTTTAGGAAGGTTGGGCGTATAACCAAAGGAGGTTCCATCCTACCAGGACGATTGCTCAACTGTGTTCATAGCAGCTTTGCTCATAATAGCCAGAAACTGGAAACAACCTGGGTGCCGCTCAGCCAAAGAACGGATAAAGAAACTGTGGTACATTTACACAAGGGAGTATGACTCAGCTATTTTAACAAATGACTGCATGGATTTTGCAGGCAAATGGATGAAATTAGAAAAAAATCATTCTGAGTGAGGTAACCCAGTCACAGAAAGACAAACTCACGATGTGCTCTCTTATAAGTAGTTATTAGCTGTTAATAAGCAAAGGACAGAGGTGCTGCGATCCACAGACCCAGAGAGACTAAGCAACAAGGAAGGGCTCGGTGGGGACAGAGGTTCTCCCTGGTAAAGGGGAAATGGAGCAGATGGTGGAGGTGGGCTGGGGTGGGAATGGGAAGAGAAGGGACCAGGTGTTGGGAGAGGGATGGAGGAAGAGAATATATGGAGAGTCAACCGGAACTGGAGGACATGTAGGGAGGGATCTGAAGACCAAAGGCAGTGGAAACTCAGTGGAATCCCCAGAGGAACTTTGGAAAGGACCTCTAGCAATGGGGGATGGGAAACCTGAACAGGCCAACTCATGTAGCCAACAAGACTCCCAGTGGAGGGACCGAGACACCGCCCCAGCCATAAAACCTTTGACCTATAATTCATCCTCACTACAGGACCCAATGAGACAATGGAAGAGCAGAACCCCATACCAAAGGAGAGAACCCATGCCTGACTCTACAGGGTAGGCCAGGAACTAGAGACTGGATAAACAGGAGACAATTTCTAATGATATCCTATTCTACTCATAGATGGTACCTAGCCCAGTCTCCATCAGAGAGGCTTCTGCCAGCAGCTGATGGGAACAGATGCAGAGGCCCAGAGCCAAACATAGTGGGGAGCTCTGGAAAGGGGAAGAGCTCAGAAGAGGGAAAGGAGGCATTTCAGGGAGTTGGGAACCTCAGGAGGGCAGACCCCATGGGGTCAACAGACCAGCTCACTTGAGGTCCCTCAGAGCCTGAAGCAGAAGAAAGGAAACCTGAAGGATATCTTAGATATGTCATGTGCTTGTCTGGCTTGGTGTTCTTGCAGAGAATCTGCAGGCTAGAGTGTAGGAGGGAGTACTCCGATGCTTTTGCCTGCCCTTGGGACCCCTTTTCTCCAGCTGGGTTGCCTGGTCCACCCTCAATGTGGGGACTGGTGCCTGGCCTTGTCCCATTTGTTGTGCCCTGTTTGAGCGGTGACCCTGGGAGGACTGATCTCTTCTATGGAGAGAAGTGGTGGAGGAGGGGTGTGAGTGGATGGGGATAGGGAGGATATATAATAGGAGAGGGAAGATGGGGGGAGCTGGGAGGAACTGAGGGACGGTAAGAGGGGTGTTGATATGTCTTATACAAAAAAAAAGAAAAAAAATATTTTTTAAAGATTTTTTAGGAACCTTATTGTAGTATATTGTTAAAATTATTTTATTTTGCTGTTAGTTGTTATTACTGTTCTCCTCTTGTGCCTATCCTAGAACTTAAGTTTGATCATAGGTTCATAGTATCAGGAGAACACAGAACAACTCTGCACTGCATGACAGTATTTCAGTCAACAATAATCAGTCACATATCATAAGGTTCCCACAAGATTGTACCGGAGAGGCCTGGTGAAATAGCTCAGTGTTTAAGGGAATTGGCTGCTCTTCCAGAGGACCTGGGTTTGATTCCCAGCACCCATACGGTGGCTCACGACTGTCTGTAACTCCAGTCTCAGGGAATTCATCACCCTCTTCTGGCTTCCCAGAGCACCAGGAATATACATGGTACATACATGCAGGAAACACACCCATAAACATAAGGTTTTAAATGATAACTTTTTAATTACATGTTATAATGAAGCAGGAGAAGCCATGTCACCTGGTGAGCACGTCTGAAGAAGAGGTGTGCCGGCTACTTTCCTATCACTGAACAAATGCCTGTCGAGAAGTAACTGGAGGGAGGAGCGTTCGGCTTGGGGTTGTTTTGGTTTGGTTTGTTCTTTTTGTTTTGCAGGAGGGCTCTAGCTGTAGTGGCCCGCACCTGGTGTGACTGGTCACTTTGTGCCTGCGGTCAGGACTCCAGGAGAGATGAACGTGGTGCTCAGCTTGCATTGTCAGCTTTAATTATATTAGGACCCCAGCCCCTGGGATGATGCCAACTGCACTCAGGGTGGATCTTCTTCCCCTGTTAAACCTTCCTAGAAACACCCACATAGTTCCAGAAACGTGTTTCTATGGTGATTATAAACCCAGTATATCAACTGAAGAGTAATCATCACGAGTACAGTATTGTCCATGGTTTCAGACCTCCACTAAGGTTCTTGGACCATATCCTCTGAGGGTGAGAGGAGACTGTGAGATAGCTTCAAACAAATATTAAAGTACAGCAAAGAAATGAAATTATATAAGATTAGAAAATCTGAATATCGCAATCTCAAAGCAAAAACGGTGGAGTGAGAACTGGTCCTTTGTGAAACTATCTAAAATATACACTGGGCAAGGTTGAAGACTATAAAAATTTTAAAATTAAAACATAAATTAGCCAGGCAGTGACGGTACATGCCATTAATCCCAGCACTTGGGAGGCAGAGACAGATGGATCGCTGTGAGTTCAAGGCCAACCTGGTCTACAGAGTAAATTCCAGGACAGCCAGAATTACAACAGAGAGACTCTGTCACAAAAAAATCAAAAGAAAAAAGAAAAAAAGAAAAATTTATATATAAATTTAAAAATCAAGCTAGAGTTGTTTCAACATGTTTCAGCTTAGCTTAAATTGCAGTAGGATCAAAACATACTTCGCACTTTGTACAGAAGGCTGAAGTAAAAGTATAACCCTACCAGCTTCCTACCACTCACACCAAAGTCTGAAAGTTAACTGCCACCCCGAGAGGAAAAAGGAACGCCAAAGAAGAAAACACTTCTCACTGCTAATAAAAACTGGTTTCATCATTTAGGATGTCAGTACGAATCAGCCCATGTCAAGTTAGCTGATGAGGGGACTAACCGAAATAAGAAAGCCACTTCAACTCAGTTTCCAAGACTAGTCAAGGCAGGTTCTTCCAAATACGAAAGCAGTGGACAGGGGAGGTAGCTCAGGGTAAAGTGCTTCCCAAGTCTGACTGCCGGAGTTCAGTCCCGGGTCCCACGTGGCTGGAGGAGAGAACTGACTCCACAGGTTATCCTCTCTCTTGGCTAGGGCCTCTTTGGCTGTGATGAGACACCATGATGAGCTTGGGAAGGAAAGGATTTACTTCATGTGACAGCTCGCAGTCCATAATCCGGGGAAGTCAGGGCAGGAGCTCAAAGCAGGAACCAGAGGCCGTGGAGGAGTGCTGCTTACTGGCTTGCGTCTTCTGACTTGCTCAGTTCGTTTTCTTATATATCCCAGAACCACCTAGCCAGGAGTAGCACCACCCGCAGCGGGCTGTGTGTTCCGTAGGCTTGCCTACAGGCCAATCTTATGGAGGTATTTTGTCAATTAAGATCCCCTCTTCCCAGATATGTCTAGGTTTGTGTTGACAAAAATCAACAAGCACTTTTGACCACACACATGCCATAGCACATGATTCTCACACGTGTACAAAACAGAGAAGTAAAAATGTAACTGAAAAAGAAACTTTGACTATGACTTTGACTCAGAGCACGAAGGAGCCCCAGAGCAGCTGGCTGTGGCAGAATAGCATCCCAAGTGAAGGGACTCCCACAGTGCCTCACAACACTGACAGCACACAGGGTAAAAACAGAGGACAAGCTAGACTGAAAGGATCAGGACAGTTTGCCAAGACACAGGAAAAAGTACTCATGCATGTCATTGCAAGGGTGAACCTCGAGCACCAGACCAAGTGAAAAGTGAAAGCAGACAGTCACGAACCACTTATATGAAATATCCAGAATAGATAAATCTACAACTTCACAGAAAGAAAAGCTGTCTAGAGTCCAGGAGAGGGGGTAGCAGTTAAACGGCATGGGTTTAAAAGGCCTGTTGAAAGTTATCCAAGAACTGTCAAAATACCAGTGACTTGAAAGACTAAGAGAGCAAAAAGAGAAAAGCTCTCTGGATGCCTCTGGCGCCCTGTACCTCTTTTCTCCTCCGAGCATTCATGATTCTTAAAGTGGAGGGGTTGGAGTGGGTGCCATGCAGCAGAGAGCCTAGAAGAGACACAGACTGAGCCTGCCACCGCTAGGGCTGAAGGTTCCGCCAGTGGGTGAGGACTTGTAAATCCAAAATAGGTCAAGGGAAAAAAATGTCATAGAGTTCAAACGAATTTTAAGCAAGCTTTTAATACGGACCAGTAATAGTCGAAGCTGGCCAGGACCACATGGAGCTACCCACTGGGAATGCTCCAAGTATAACTCCCAGCTATACTTGTGTGTAGCTCGCGGGGATTTTTAAAGGCACATCCTATGAGGCTGTGTGCTTCCCATCAGATCCAATCGGGGGTGAGCACACATCCTGACATAATTGCTGTCTGAGGATCTCCTGCCTGATTTCCTGTCTGAATGTTTCCCACCTCCTGCCTGGATATCTCCTGCCCCTATCCAATCAGGGCTAAGCATAATTCCTATGTCATTGCTTAAGTTTGGACCCGAACTTACAGGCTGGGGAAGGGGAATCTCGCAAGCCTCTTGCAAGACTAAACAAGAGAAGGGAGAAGCACTATTTACAAATAACCTCACTATGGAGCTCACAGGCGCCATAGGATTACTACAGGGATAGCAGAACAATTTTACATCAATACATTTGAGAATGTACATAAGATGTCCTAGAAATAAAAAGCTTCCCAAACTGGTTCAGGAAGCCTGAATCCTGCAGACTGCGGTAGATAAGAAAATGAATCAGTCATTGGAAATCATTCCATGCACCGTCTCCCAGTCAACTGCTCATCTGTGTCTGCTGGATAGACTGGGTGGACTTGGAAGCTGGAGGACAACTTCCAGGAGTCGATTGTTACCCTCCCCCAGGCGGGTCCCAGAGACTGACCTCCTGACCTCAGGCTTCGCACCAGGGCCTTGCACACGCTAGCCAAGGCCTCTACCTCTGAGCTGCAGCTGCAGCCCCTGCTTTCTTGAGATTAGTTCAGGCTGGCCTTGAACTCATTTCAAAACCCATATTGGCCTCGAATGTCTAATCCTCCTGCATCCACCTCCCAAGCGCTGGGCTTGCACATGTGGGCCAGAGCCTAGCTCTCCAACTCACTTTATCGGTGACTTCTTCCATTTAAAGAAGTGGAAGTGACGACACTGGTAACATTACTCTCAGAGAGGACAATCAATTAGAAGGTGCGTTTATCAAATTCAACAGTAAACAAGATCAAAATACAACAAAATAAAATGCCAAAATTAAAGTCTTAGAAAGTGAAATTGAGCAAGTATGCATCAGTTGCCTTCAAAGGCCGCTTCTCCAGTTGAGCTGGGTTTCTTTTTTTCTTTTCTGTTACCATCTCCTGTGGAATCTGACACTATGGAGTCCCAAACAAAGATCTATACTTAATTGGATTTTACCCAAAATAAAATGCAACAGGCCCTGAGAAAGCTCTTCTGGCACCCAGCTTCAAGGAAGCCCAAGACTTCAGCTGCCACAATACTTCAGTCTGTCTGCTTCAGTTCTGGGGACAGACGGGAAGCTAAATCACGGGGCAGAAACAAACTACAGGCTCATCCTCCGATTTGTTTTCAAGGGGCTTTGCTTCTGCAATAAAAACTTCTTGGGCTTGGCCAGAGACCAGTCCAGAAAGGTAGACAAAGGCGTAAGATCCGGAGGCCAACGCCCTGGCTGAAGAGACTGCAAGGGACAGAATTTGACACAGTCCTTCTGGAAGAACTGTGTCTGTCCCTCCATCACCCAGTCACTGCACTCCTGACTTGAGAAAAAGACCCTAACAAGCACTTAAAAGCTGTAGTAACACTAGAGAGCACACGAGTACCAACTTGAAAGGCCCCTTAACAACCGCCGTGATCCAAGAAGCATTTCCAAAGCCAGAAACGCAATGCAAATAGGATATCTAATACCATCTGAAGTATAAATGAAAAATGAAAATGAATTAGTTATTTTTACTAAACCCGTAAGCCAAGCTTTTTTAAAATAATCATTTCCTAAAACAACGGTAGGAGCTTATTTATAATAAATCTTCAAAATCTGTAAAAACTACCAAGAAGTGGGGGGGTCGGGGGCCAGATCCCTATGGGCCTGGTTCTAACCTAAACGCTATATTGAAACAAACGCCAGGGTGAAGAGCGTGGGTACGGTCAGGAGGGATGGCGGGGCCGGAAACCGAGGCAGCGGCCCATGTGGAATCCAAATAAGCTGAAACAGCTGTTCCCTGAAATAAGCCTCCAGCCAGAGCGTACAGAAGACTAATACCTCCCTTCATGCTGTTGACCTGGTTTTCTATCATAACTCAGAAATGACCTTAAGAAGGAGCTAAATTGACTGGCAAGCTGCGTTAGAAAGAAGAGCTTGGGTAGAAAATATCGCAGCCTTTAGACTGACAAACTGTTCCCCACATATCCCTCTAAGATGCACAAGTGCGTGCACAAATTTGGACACACACGCACACACAGAGACACAGATACACCAGACAACGACACACACGCACACACAGAGACATACACAATTGCTTTCTTAGATTGCTTCTTCCTCTTATTTTCTAACATCTTGGTTAGTTCTTTGAGGATTTCATGCAATGTATTTTGATCACATTCCTTCCCATTCCTCCCTTAACTCCTCTCAGGTCCACCCCACATTCCTACCCCACAGAAAGAGGGGGGAGGAGACTTCTGTAAATTAAAAAAAGTGAAGTCCAATTCTTGCTGTCCATATAGTCCTGGGTGAGGAGCCATTTGCAAGAGTATATGTTGGTCCACCCAGGCGTCAGGGGTCACACACAGGCAGCAGCGCCACACCCTTAAAGAAAACACTCTCTGCCTCCAGCCGGGTCTCCTACTCTTTGTCAAATCAGCAGCCAGCTGCTCCTCAGCAACTAGGGATAAAACCTTGGGACAACCTCCTTTTATGCCAGATCCTTATCTCCCACTTAGCACAAAACTCAATGCCAGATGGGTCAAGGAGGTCAATGTAAGTCCTGATATCCTGCATCTGACACGGAGAAAGTAGAGACTACTTTTCAACTTTCCGGCACAGGAAAGGGTTTCTGAAGAGGACGCCAGTAGAGCAGACATTAACACTAGCAACTGATGAACGGGACCTAATGAAACATTTTGCTTTTGCACACCATCATTTGAGGCAGCCTACAGAATGTAAAAATCTTTCCCAGCCCGACATCTGACAGGAGCCAATGTCTAGAATATACAAATAACCCAGAAAACTAAAAACAACTTGAATAAATATTGGGGCGTGGGACTAAACAGAGAGCTCTCGAAAGAAGAAATACAAATCACCAAGAAATATTTCTTAAAGTATTCAACTTCTTCAGTCATCAGGGAAATGCAAATTAAAATCACTTTGAGATTTCATCTTTCCCCAGTCAGAATAGCTCAGATCAAATGACAGCCAGTGCAGGCCTGGGTGGAAGAAGGGGAACCCTGTTGGTGGGATGCAAATTGGGGCAGCCGCTGTGGAAATCAGTGTGGAGTTTCCTGGGGAAGCTGGGACTAGATCTCTCTCATGACCCATGGGTGTGTACCTGGAGTATACCCTGCTAGAGACGCTTGCTCATACATGTGCTGTGCTCTTCTAGTCTTCTTTTTATTAAAAAAAAAAAAAAATCAAGCCGAGCAGTGGTGGCACACACCTTTAATCCCAGCACTCGGGAGGCAGAGGCAGGTGGATCCCTCTGGTCTACAGAGTGAGTTCCAGAACAACCAGTTACAACAGAGAAACCTGTCTCAAAAAAAAAAGCAAAATATGTCTCCTCTCAACCTTCCATTTTCCCTTCTGTTCTAACAAGTGCTCCTCTGACAAGGCTGGGTGTAGCTGAGTGATCAAGTGCTGGCCTGGCATGTGCAAGGCCATGGGCTCTCTATACACACGGACCCAATACACAAACAAAAAGGGGAAGGGTGGGGCAGTCCCTTAAACACCCCAGCTGATTCGCTCTCTCCACTTTTTCTTTTTCAGGCTTCCAGATGTCTGCGAGACTTCCAGAGTCCACTTCTGCAAGAACTCGGTCCCTATTGGCAACTCCCAAATCTGCAACTCCAACCCTCTCCTCACAAGCAGCAGACATATTTTTGTATTGGCTTCAAATGTACACGCCAAAAGGAAGCCTCCTTGCTTCCACCCAACCACTTGCTCTTTGTCCCGCATTTCCTCACTCATCCAATCAACCGGCAGTTTCCAAGTGCCGGGCACCACTGACCACCCATCTCCCAAGCCAGACCCTTAAGAATAAGCCTTTATTCTCAGTCTTTTTTACCTGCTAGAGTAGTATCTGCACCCCACCCCACGTAACTCGCGCAGCCCTTTCCGCCCGCCCACTACTGCTAGAGCTTTACTTCAGTGCTTCTCACCGGGATGTCTGAAGAAACCTCTTACATTTTCCCTGTCAGTAAAAATCAGTCCACCTTCCATAGTTGCCTGGATTCTCTTCCTAAAAAATAAATTGGGTCATGTCATTCTTTTTTCTTGAAGCATTCATGTCCCATAGCAGTGATGGGTTCCGTGAACCAACCACACTAGAATCGGCTGGGGAGCTCATTAAGCCGTCACCTCTACTGCATCCATCTCCTTGGGGAGAAGTCCTAGGAATCCCCATTTTTAATGAGGTCCCCGGGTGGTTTTTGTAGACACTAATGATAGAGAACCACCGCCCAGCAGGAGAGAACCCAAGCTTCTTGGGCAGAAGTGAAAGACCCCTGACCCTCAGGGACACTAACCTCCGCTTCCTCCACTCTGTATCCTGTGCCCCAAACCAATCCCTGAATTCCTCACGCTCTCCTGACACTTCAGCCCCTGCCAGGCCTCCAGGCCTTTCTCTACAGACTGTTCCTCAGTCACCTTCTGTGCCTAGTAAATGCTAAAGCTCTCCCTTCCTCTGTGGACAATGTTTTTGCTCATTCCTCCACAGCCTTTCCTCTCCCAAGCCAGCTTCACTGACTCAGTTTGTTCAGGTGGTGGTTCCCATATACATATGTATGTATATGTATGTATGTGTGTGTGTGTGTGTGTGTGTGTGTGTGTGTGTGTATGTATATGTGGCATAGCTATTAGGAGATATATATATATATACATATATATATATATCCAGAATTATCTGAAATTTTTTTAAATCATAAATATCAACACACTTTGGGACTTTCTGTCTCCTTAACAAGCAAGTCAATTTCTTATTGTCCCCCCCACCCTCATGTTTAAGGTCATCCTTGATAGCACAGTGAATTTAAGACCAGCCAAACCAAAGAATGTATTTGCAAAGGAATACTGTTTCCTTTAAAATGCCTTTTAAAGGAAAGGAATTATGACCGTGCCACAACACAGAGGAACCTTGAGAACATTGTGCTAAGTGAAATGAGCCAGTCAAAACAGGACGAAGGCCACGCGATTCTACCTGTATTTCGTACCTACAACGTCCAAGTTCACATGGACAAAAAGTAGAATGGATGCTCCGAGGGTTAAGGGAGGGATGAGGAGTTGTTACTTAGTGGGTGTAGAGGGCAACTTGTGAGAGTTGCTTCTCTCCTTCTTCCATATGGGTTCCAGGGACTGAGCTCGGGTCCTTAGGCTTGCTAGCAAGCTTTACAAGCTGAACTATTTTCCCGGCCCCAAGCTTTTAAAGTTCTAATCTGTCACTCGGCCTTGTACAACCATTAACAGATATAGGTATGATTTCTTCCCTTAGAATTTTAGTTCACAGAATGACATTTAATCAAGTCTGGGTGTGACCATGCCTGCAGGGGTGATTCAGGCGTGACAGTCATCTGAAACAGACCCTAGAGATTGTGCAGAAGAGGCTTCTGGCTGACCACAGACCCAGGGTCCTCTGGACCCAGCCCTACTCTAGTCCAGGGAAGATGCTGAGCCACTGAGGGTGTGCTGTTTCACTCTGTGCGCCAGACCAACACAACTAAGTTTGCAG
Source organism: Cricetomys ansorgei (assembly GCA_026225945.1). Taxonomy (NCBI): domain Eukaryota; kingdom Metazoa; phylum Chordata; class Mammalia; order Rodentia; family Nesomyidae; genus Cricetomys; species Cricetomys ansorgei. Next base: position 15,165,958 of record JAMJFZ010000182.1, on the reverse strand, counting down.
AAATGAGTTTTTCATGAAGGGCTAGGTGAACATCATCAGCTGTCAGCACTCTCCTCGGGTCATAACGCTGTGGTGTCTGAAGAAGAATGCCCCCGTGGGCTAATATGTGTGAATACTTGGTCCCCTTTTGGGGAAGGATTAGGAGGTATGGACTTGTGGAAGGAGGTGTGTCACTGAGGGTGGGCTTCGAGGTTTCAAAAGCCCACACCTTTCCCAGTAGCTCACTGCCTCTCGTGCTTGTAGATCAGCTGTGAGCCCTCAGCTACTTCTTCTCGCCTACCGGCCTGATGTCATGCCCCCACCTTGAGGATCGCAGACTCGCTCTCTGCGACCAGAAGTCTCCGATAAAGTCTTCCTCGCATAAGTTGCCTTGGTCATGAAGTCTCAGCACTGCAGCATAGGAGGAACTAAGACAGCCGGCCACACAGCCATGCTGGATTTACTCTCCAAAGACTGTACTTGTGGCTCCAGCTGAGTCTGCCCTTCTTAATGCCTGATACCTCTCCTCTCCCAGTCCATTCCAGTTTCCACCACTGACTGAAGATGCACGGTGGTACATGTCTATGCTCCAGCACTGGGGAGACAAGAGGAATACAAATTCATAGCTAAGCTGGGCTACATCCTGCAAGTTCCACATCCACTTAAGCTTCCTTGAGAAAAATGAGAAAAATCTGTCTAAAAAAAAAAGAAATAGAAAAGAAAATGAAAGAAAGAAAGAGAGAAAGAGAGGAAGGAAGGAAGGAAGGGAGGGAGGAAGACAACTAAAGATAGCAAAGATTTGAGAGAAAAGGAAGTCTTTGTACACCGGCAGGAAGAGGTAAATTAGCACAAAAAGAGATTCCTCAAGGAAAAAAAAATTTGAGGACTCCAAGATGGCAGCAGAACGGTAGACCGAGCTGACAGGGCTTTAGCCACCAACCCACCACCTCCACCCTAGTCTCCTCCGGCTCCTCCCATGTTCATGAACCAGAGAAATGGGTCTCAAGTCCTGTGGGGGAAAATTAAAGGTGGTTGTGACCAATCTGGAAAGTCAGCATAGAGAAAGGAAAGATGGTGGAATGAAATAGGACATGCAGCCTCGAGCTATAGTCTCTGCGGTGACAGACATGGGAGCCGCGCCCCATCACTGGTGGTGAGACAGTGTCAAGAGGGACTAGTCCTCAGGCAGCCGGAGGCCAGGGCCCCGGGGCCACAGAGTGTCTGGCATGGCAGAGACAAGCTGAGAAGGGAGTCTAAGATATAAAGACCGAGAAGCACCTCAGTGGAGAGACTGAACAGACCCACCTCACCCTATGGCTGCCCACCAAGCCAGTGCCACTGCTGGGCCAGCTGTTGTGGGGTATCCACCAGAGAAAACTGCCCAGACACAGGTTGAAGCCAATAGAAAGTTTTTGTTAGCCATCTGGTGACTACACCGAGTGTTCTGGATCCCAGTGTGGCCCCAAGTCTTTTAAGCACAAAATCATGATCTGGGTTGACATACTTCAGTTAACAAGGACAGTTAGCCAAAGTGGAACTACAGAAGCTAAAAAGCAAGGTTACTACATTTTGAGACTTTCCCGGAACTATGTGGATGTTGATGATTAGGTCTTTGTTGTAGTTCTGGCAGGTGGTGCTATGTGCTGAGTCTCACAGCCTGAATGGCACTTCCATCATGGAGTCAGCTGTGCTAAGGTCTCAGGGTCTCCTAAGGTCTGGGTCCCTGTTACATTCCCCACTGGTCTCAGTGAATGAGTCAAATCATGGACTCATCCTGTTTCACTCTAAGATGCAAGGCCCCATCATTAATCCAGTCAGAATGAGAATTAAAGTCCTGGTCAGTACTGATAGCAGAGTAGTTAGCCAGGAGATCAAGAGAACAGAGACTGGAACCTATTATTATTATTATTATTATTATTATTATTATTATTATTATTATTAATTACTATAACCACGGAGTTTCTTATAAGTCCTTTAACATTAATTTGAGTTGTCTCCGGTCACAGTGAGTTTTGTCAGTCAGTGGGCTGATAATCTGGTGAGTTTCTCTCCCTGTGTAGTATGTAGGAGTGACTAACTCTGTCTGCAGAGTCCCTTCCTATGGCATGGAGTCTGATTCCTCAGGTTTTTCCTGTTTCCCAAAGGCCAGAAATATTTTTAAGGAATTTTTTTAAGAAGCCTTAGTTTTTCAACCCTAGTTTTTGTTAAGTGGAGAGCAACTGAGGAAGACAGCCAACATCAACCCCCAGCCCCACACACCAGCGTATGTGTACACATGCAAACATAGACACGGATACACTACAGCAGACAGGCCAAGAGATAGGAACTGTGTGCATATACACAGCAGGATACCACTGGTCCACAAAACAAGAAGGAAGCCCTGTTGCTTGTGGCAACATGGACAGAACTAGAGATTGCTAAGTGAAATAAGCCAAGCTCAAAAAGACAAGTACCATACGGCCTCACTCATGTAGCATCTGAAAAAGTTGACCTCATGGGACGTGAGGAAAGAGTGTGGCAGTTACTAGAAATCAGGGGAGTAGAGGCCGGGGAAAGGCGAGGCAGTGGTGCTGAGTTGCACTTAGCACTCTGCTATGCCAGGGAGGGGTAGGCAACGATAGGTAATGATGATGTACTGCAAAAGCTGCAAGAAATGACCTCAAATGGTTCCAGTAGAAGATACTGCTTCTGGAGTGTGGTGGTTTGAACGGAATGGTCCCCATAGGCTCATAGGGAATGGAACTTGTTGGAGTAGGTGTGGTCTTGTTGGAAGAATTGTGTCACTGGAGGTAAGCTTTGAGGTTTCAGATGCTCAAGCCAGTCCCAATGCCTCCCTCTTCCTGCTGCCTGCCAATCCGAATGTAGAACTCTCAGCATCATGTCTGCCTGAGTGCCACCATGCTTCCCACCATGACAATAATGGACTAAACCTCTGAACTGTACGCCAGCTCCAATTAAATGCTTTTCTTTCTAGGAGTTGCCATAGTTATAGTATTTCTTCACGGCAATAGCAACCCTAACTAAGACAAGGAGCTAGAAGCGTTTCACCTGATTTAAGCATTACACAATGTTGCATGACATTACATGAGACCCCAACATATGTGTAATTCTGTTTCTGGTGTATCCATTTTTAGAATGAATTCTATGAAACAACAACACCTAAATAGTCTGCCTGGATTACTCTGTTTCTTTCTTTGGCTTCTTAAGACAAGATACATCTTCGGTTCAAACGTCCATCTCTGATCTATTGAACCCAGCCAGCCAAGGAAGGAGGCACCTCCTCCTACCCCTGCATCTGCAATGCGACAAGGGGCTAAGGGAGTTGTCTGTATTAGAAACAAGACTGGATGAGATCTAGAAGGACTGAAAACCTATGAGGACAGGGAGGAATGTCGTGACAGAGCTATGATGACAAACGTTGAGAAGAGGTTTCTGGAGGGATGGCTCCAGGGTCAACAGTAGCTATTGCTCTTGCAAAGGCCCTGGGGTCAGTTCGAGCACTGTCGCCAGGCATGCCTGAGGTACACATATACACACAAGCAAGACATTCATATGCAGAAAAATCAATTAGCCTAAAAGTATGTTTTTTAAAATAGTTGAAAATATTTCAGAGTAGAACTAACACAGTAGAAAACTAAATTAGTGTTTCTCAGAATGGTAAAAAGCAGAAACAGAAATAAAATAATTTAAAAGGCAATAAAAATCATTAATAGATGCTCTGGCACCCACCTGAAATCCTAGCAGTTGGGAACAGAAGTAAGAGGATCACAAGATCAAAGCCAGCCTGGGCACTAGGGCTGACAAACTCTATCAGAAGGGGAGTGGGGAGAATATGAGCTACCGAGAACAAAGACCAGCAACCCCAACATTTAACTCGTGTACCTAAAGAAAGGACCAAAAAGAAAGAAGCGACAGTCTTGACAAGAAAGGAAAACTTGTCTGAATTGGGGGGGAGGGTTGTTTTTTTTTTTCCTTAAAAAGAACTCATTAGGAGCCACATAGAATTATAACCAAAGACTAACTCCCGGGTTGTTGAGGAAATAAAGAGGAATTTCAAGATAAGAAATCAATCAGTGACTCATCAGGGAAGCAAAATCAAAGCACTCTGCAAGAAAGAAACTTGAGGTAAACTTTTAGCACAATTCCAAAATCAGAACTTGGAGGTGGAACATTGTAATCCAAACACTCCCACCCTCTTTGTTTCCCATGGAAAGTAGCAAGACTGGCTGAGATGTGCAAGGCCCAGCGAAGACCTTACCACCCACACAGCCTCGCCTGGTGACTCCTCAGCCAGCTGCCTGTGCTGACAGACAGAACCAGAGCCTGGGAAGTCTCAGAAAAACAGGCTGTGGTGACTACAACAATGGCATCCACATAAAAGTTTAAATAATTATAGACGAGCGATATATTCACAATGTCACAGTGTTATAAAAGACGCACAGTGTGAAAAATAAACATAGAGGCATAGCTCAGTCAGTAGAGCGTTTGCCGAGCATGCAGGAAGCCCTGGGTTCAGTCCCCAATACTGCATAACCAGGTAGTAAATGCCTGTAGTCCCAGCACTCACAGGACAGAGGCAGGAGGATCATCAAGGTCATCCTCAGTCACACAGTGAGTTCAAGTCCTGTATGGGCAACTTGAGACCTGTACCCACCACCCAAAAAAAAACCACAAGGAAAAATAGTCACACATGTAAATGAGATTCTGATGTATCCAGGGCTGAGTGAACATGTTTCAGGTTCATTCTATTAAGATTTAGTAAGAGAGAGAGAGAGAGAGGGAGGGAGGGGGAGGGAGGGAGGGAGGGAGGGAAGGAGGGAGGCAGGCAGAGGGAGAGAGAGCACAAAAGTAGGACATGCTATAGGAGATCAATTTAAAGTCATCTGACTACAGGAAAGATTTTTTTTTTTACCCTGAGGCTGCTTTCAAATTGAATAATGTGCATTTCCTCCATGATCTGACCTTTTAACCAAGAAATATCATGTATTATGCAAACATTAACATACAAACCTATATAAACACATACGTTGCTGAAATTGTAAGAAAAATTAAGATTCTGGGCATATGGCACAAGACTGTATACTCCAGAAGGTTATCTACTGCTTGAAAACACAGAGGAGCAGAGCCCACCCCATGCTCCGCTGTGGGGCATGGCCACAGTGTCTGCTAGAGCAAAGCACCAGAGACTCCGAGCTCAGAAAGCTGCTAGGAAGTCTGTGATGAAGGTGGTGGGAGATTCCATTTTCACTAAACACATTCGTCCTTGCTTAAAGACAGCTAGCTAGCTGTCTTATCATTGTGGGTTGACGTGAACTTTCCTGTGTACATATACACAGAGGGAAATTGCTGCCTTTGTGTGTGTGCATGTGTGTGTATGTGTGTATGCATGTTTGCCTGTGTGTGTGTGTATGTGTGTGTGTATGTGTGTGTGTATGTGTATGTATGTGTGTGTATGTGTATGTATGTGAGTGTATGTATGTATGTGTGTGTATGTGTGCTGTATGCGTGTGTGTGCTGTGTGTGTGTATATGTGTGCTGTGTGTGTGTATATGTGTGCTGTGTGTGTGTATGTGTATATGTGTGTGTATGTGTCTGTGTGTCTGTGTGTGTGTGTATGTGTGCTGTGTGTGTGTATATGTGTGCTGTGTGTGTGTGTTGTGTGTGTGTGTGCTGTGTGTGTGTGTGTATGTGTGTGCTGTGTGTGTATATGTGTATGTATGTGTGTGTATGTGTGCTGTGTGTGTGTATATGTGTGCTGTGTGTGTGTATGTGTATATGTGTGTGTGTGTCTGTGTGTCTGTGTGTGTGTGTATGTGTGCTGTGTATGTGTATATGTGTGCTGTGTGTGTGTGTGCTGTGTGTGTGTGTGCTGTGTGTGTATATGTGTGTATGTGTGTGTGTGTATGTGTGCTGTGTGTGTGTGTATGTGTGCTGTGTGTGTATATGTGTATGTATGTGTGTGTGTGCTGTGTGTGCTGTGTGTGTGTGTATGTGTGGCTGTGTATGTGTATATGTGTGCTGTGTGTGTGTGTGCTGTGTGTGTATATGTGTGTATGTGTGTGTGTGTATGTGTGCTGTGTGTGTGTATATGTGTGTTGTGTGTGTATGTGTATATGTGTGTGTGTGTCTGTGTGTCTGTGTGTCTGTGTGTGTGTGTATGTGTGCTGTGTATGTGTATATGTGTGCTGTGTGTGTGTGTGCTGTGTGTGTGTGTGTGCTGTGTGTGTATATGTGTGTATGTGTGTGTGTGTATGTGTGCTGTGTGTGTGTATATGTGTGCTGTGTGTGTCTATGTGTATATGTGTGTGTGTGTCTGTGTGTCTGTGTGTCTGTGTGTGTGTGTATGTGTGCTGTGTATGTGTATATGTGTGCTGTGTGTGTGTGTGCTGTGTGTGTGTGTGCTGTGTGTGTATATGTGTGTATGTGTGTGTGTATGTGTATATGTGTATGTATGTGTGTGTGTGCTGTGTGTGCTGTGTGTGTGTATGTGTGTGTATGTGTATGTATGTGTGTGTGTGTGTATATGTGTGCTGTGTGTATGTGTATATGTGTGTGTGCTGTGTGTGCTGTGTGTGTGTGTATGTGTGTGTATGTGTATGTATGTGTGTGTGTATATGTGTGCTGTGTGTGTATGTGTATATGTGTGTGTGTGTGTGTGTGTCTGTGTGTGTGTGTATGTGTGCTGTGTATGTGTATATGTGTGCTGTGTGTGTGTGTGCTGTGTGTGTGTGTGCTGTGTGTGTATATGTGTGTATGTGTGTGTGTGTATGTGTGCTGTGTGTGTGTATATGTGTGCTGTGTGTGTATGTGTATATGTGTGTGTGTGTCTGTGTGTCTGTGTGTCTGTGTGTGTGTGTATGTGTGCTGTGTATGTGTATATGTGTGCTGTGTGTGTGTGTGCTGTGTGTGTGTGTGTGCTGTGTGTGTATATGTGTGTATGTGTGTGTGTGTATGTGTGCTGTGTGTGTGTATATGTGTGCTGTGTGTGTCTATGTGTATATGTGTGTGTGTGTCTGTGTGTCTGTGTGTCTGTGTGTGTGTGTATGTGTGCTGTGTATGTGTATATGTGTGCTGTGTGTGTGTGTGCTGTGTGTGTGTGTGTGCTGTGTGTGTATATGTGTGTATGTGTGTGTGTATGTGTGCTGTGTGTGTGTATGTGTATATGTGTATGTATGTGTGTGTGTGCTGTGTGTGCTGTGTGTGTGTATGTGTGTGTATGTGTATGCATGTGTGTGTGTGTATATGTGTGCTGTGTGTATGTGTATATGTGTGTGTGCTGTGTGTGCTGTGTGTGTGTGTATGTGTGTGTATGTGTATGTATGTGTGTGTGTGTATATGTGTGCTGTGTGTGTATGTGTATATGTGTGTGTGTGTCTGTGTGTCTGTGTGTCTGTGTGTGTGTGTATGTGTGCTGTGTATGTGTATATGTGTGCTGTGTGTGTGTGTGCTGTGTGTGTGTGTGCTGTGTGTGTATATGTGTGTATGTGTGTGTGTATGTGTGCTGTGTGTGTGTATATGTGTGCTGTGTGTGTGTATGTGTATATGTGTGTGTGTGTCTGTGTGTCTGTGTGTCTGTGTGTGTGTGTATGTGTGCTGTGTATGTGTATATGTGTGCTGTGTGTGTGTGTGCTGTGTGTGTGTGTGTGCTGTGTGTGTATATGTGTGTATGTGTGTGTGTGTATGTGTGCTGTGTGTGTGTATATGTGTGTTGTGTGTGTATGTGTATATGTGTGTGTGTGTCTGTGTGTCTGTGTGTCTGTGTGTGTGTGTATGTGTGCTGTGTATGTGTATATGTGTGCTGTGTGTGTGTGTGCTGTGTGTGTGTGTGTGCTGTGTGTGTATATGTGTGTATGTGTGTGTGTGTATGTGTGCTGTGTGTGTGTGTATGTGTATATGTGTATGTATGTGTGTGTGTGCTGTGTGTGCTGTGTGTGTGTATGTGTGTGTATGTGTATGTATGTGTGTGTGTGTGTATATGTGTGCTGTGTGTATGTGTATATGTGTGTGTGTGTGTGTCTGTGTGTATGTGTGTGCTGTGTGTGTGTGTGCTGTGTGTGTGTGTGCTGTGTGTGTCTATGTGTGTGTATGTGTGTGTGTGTATGTGTGCTGTGTGTGTGTCTATGTGTGTGTATGTGTGTGTGTGTATGTGTGCTGTGTGTATGTGTGCTGTGTGTGCTGTGTGTGTGTATGTGTGTGTATGTGTATGTGTGTGTGTGTGTGTGCTGTGTGTGCACAAGAGCAATACTGGGGATTGAACTCAGGGCCTTGTGCATGCTAGACAAACACTCTACCACTGAGCTACATTATCAGCCTTCTGTCTTGCTCTTCCATCAAAAGCCTGACCCCATCATGAGGAGTCCGTGTCACGTCATCTACACCTAATTGCTTACCAAAGTCCCCAGCTCCAACACTGGGAAGCAGGTTCAAAACATGATGGGGGGGGGGGGGTGTGGAGTCTCAGCATCCATCCTGGGTAGCAGCGGTCCGTCCTTGGTGTACCTGTATCCCTACAGGGAGAAAAGAGCCCAGTGAGCACAGCTGACACTCGTCTGCCTTCAGGCTTAGAGCTTTGGAGGGAAAATGCAGGGAAGGGAGAGAAGGAAGCTGGGGAGAGGGAGGGCCTCCTGGAGTGGGTTTCTCAGTGGGGCAGAGGTGACAAGGGGGAATGCAGAGCCCAGAGAGCTAGAGGTACACGCTGCAGGAAGCAGGTGCCTTTTCCTGTCCACTAAGCTTACAATGCGTCCATCCTGTACCTGCCTTAACTTTAGTTCAGTTTACATTGTAAATTGGGGTTATTCACAGCCAAGCAATTACCTGTTGCTTACCATGCTGCATTCAGAGGGCAAAGCTGTCAAGAATTAATTTTTATCTTTATCCTACTATTGTAGAATAAGCCTGACATATTTTTCTGCCAAGGTTCATTGCATTTCACCTTTAAGCAAAGTCTCAGGAGTGTCCAGTGTATTATCTAGTATCCTTTTGCTAAGCATGGAGATGGCACTGTAGCTCAGGAGTAGGATACAGGATTAGTAAACATGGGGCCTGGGTTCAGTCCCCAGTACAACAACAACAAAAGCAATCACTGAATACTTAATCCACTCATTATCCCTCATCACTGAAACAACTATTAAAATAATATACTGGTCCTGGTTGGGTTTTTGTCAACATGATACAGCTCGGGTCCTCAATTGAGAAAGTAAGACTGGTCTGTGAGAAAGCCTGAGGCACTTTTTTTTTTTAATGAATGATGTGGAGGACACAGCCCACTACAGGCGGTACTACCCCTGGGTAGCTGATCCTAGGGTATATAAGAGAGCAAACTGAGCAAGCCAGTAAACAGCACTCCTCCACTGCATCAGTTCCTGCCTCCGGTTCCTACTGTGAGTTCCTGCCTGACCTCCCTCAGGGATGGGCTGTGACCTGAACGTTATGACCCTTTTCCCTCTGAGTTGCTATTGGTCATGGGGTTTTTTCCCAGCAGCAGAAACCAAAGTAAGACACACACAAACACAGAACAAGCGCAGAGCTGCTGTAACTGCAGCACTTTGGAGGCACTAACAGAGTCAAGGCCAGCCTGGGCTGCATGTGACCTTGTCTCCAAAATCCTGGTGGTGATGACGATGATGATGGCGGTGATGATGGTGGTGACGGTGGTGGTGGTGGTGATGAATTGAAAAATATCTCCCAACTGCTAGATACAGTAAATTAATCCAAGAGTCTTGCATGCAACAAGAAAGGAGCTGGCAAGAATATTTCGTACTAGAAAAACTCCAGTCTTCTTGGGTGTTGGGAGCGAGACAGCACTTAGCTAAGTCAAAGCAAACGCACTTAGCTCACGGACTTCTTGAGCTTTCAAAACACAGCTAACAAGCACTTTACTCATACGTTGGTTTCTTTTTAAAGAGAGAAAATACATATCTCTTCTCATAATTCTCTTTCTGAAGAATTTAATTTTCTTCCATAAACCAATTGACATAATTTGAAAATAACATAGTTCCAAGGTACAAATCCTCTCCATACTCTGTGATCTATTCCATGGCATTAGAAGTGGGGGCAATTAAGTTAAGATTCACAGAGCCCTCAACAGAAGAACAGAAAATGAGAAGTCAAGCCTCTTACACCTATCCAATATCACAGTTATATTTTAAATTGTTTCCAATATTTTGGCAAATGGATATTGGAGAGGAGTCAATAAAATCAATAAATACCAGAAAGGAAAAAATTACCATGTTAAAACTAACATTCAGTACAACTGCCAATCTATCAAAACTAATCAAGATAAACACTAAGAAGCTAGTTAAAAACAAATTACCTAGATCAGTAACTTTTCTATAGTGAACAATCAGTCAAGAAATATTTAAAACAAGAGCTGAGGGGATAGCCCAGGAGTAAAGTGCTCACCACGCAAGCATGGGGATCTGGGTTCAGATCCCCAGCCCCTGTGGAAAGGCCAGGAACGCAGCATGGTCTGAAAGCAGTCAGATCCTTGGAGCTGGCCATGAGTCCAGCCAGTCAGTAAGTTCTCAGTTCAGTGAGAGACCCTGTCTCAACAAAATTACATGGAGAAAAAATTGAGAAAGAGATAGACTCAGCCTCTGGCCTCTATATGCACCATCTTGGGCTAGCGTGCACACATACACACACACTAAAACTAAGTTTAAAATCTGCTACATTTGTTGATTTGTTTGCTGTTGTCTTGGTTTTTTGTTTTGTTTGGTTTGGTTTGTGTTTGGGTTTGTTTTGGTTTGGTTTTTGTTTCTTTTGATTTGTTTGTTTGTTTTGAGACAGGGTCTCATTGTGTAGCCCTGCTGTCCTGGAACTCACTATTAAACAAGGCTGGACTCACCTCACAGAGACCCATCTGCATCAGCCCCCAAAGTGCTTGAAAGGCCTGTGCCAGCACACCCAGCCTGGATTTATTTTAAATATGAAAAACACTTTAGTTGACACAGTATCCCTTTGTATCTAAAGAATGAGCACCTGGGAGAAACTTAACAAGAAATGTAGAGGATACAGGATGAAGAAAATTATAAAACTGCGCCACAGCACAAAGGAAGATTTGATCCCATTGCCATGGGAGTCAACAGATGCAAAGGTGACACCCCCACAAGCCCACTGAAACACCTCACAAGACTAAAGGTAGGGACTGATGTCAAACCCAGAAAGCAGAGCTTCCGGAGGGATCCTAACCATCTGTCACTGGACACTGAAGATGACATCATCACAAAAGGCCCAGATCCATTTGTCTCCATGTTCAGTGGTAAGGAGACCTCTCACAAGGTATAAATAGAACAAGACCCTGGCCATAACTGCCCGGCTTCCTGGCAAGAGCTGGTGCTCTGTAAATACTGTAAGGGTAATGCTCACAGCTGTCAAGACAAACCATATATTCTCGGTAACTGAACATTTAAAGTACTTGCTTATTTAAAAACCCAAGTTATCAAGAGTATAGATTCCAAGGTGGCTGACGGGAGACGAAGGAGTCCAGTGGGGCTCTGGCTGCCTGCCCCCTCTGCCCCACCAACATGGTTGACTTGCTTCATGGACACAGGGAAATTATTCTGTCACCAAGTTCAGCAGAGACAATTTTGAGAATTAAATGTGATTGGAAAGACAACAGACCTGGAAAACGACTGCCCATGAGGGGAAAGAGGAAAGACGGTGAAATATAGCAGAGATGTGGAGCTAGAGTCCCGGGGAGGTCAGATAAGGGGGTCCCTGGGACACAGGGGTCATGACCCCACCACCTACCACCAGGTTCAGCAGAGAGGATTTTGAGAGTTGAATGTCCTAGGAAGGACAACAGACCGGGAGGACCAGCTGTCGGGTAGGGGGCAGGAGGTCAGGTGACAACAAGCACACAGACTTCTTGCGGGCACAGGACATCACACAGGCACTAGGACATTGCACAGGCTCTTGGTCATCCCTCAGGCACCTAGACGGCATGCGGGCACCAGAACATCCTATGGGCAGCAGGACCTCCTGTAGACTTGTTGACATCCCTCAGGTACCCAGATATTTTGTAGGCACCCAGACATCCTCCAGGTTCATGAACACTGCCCCCCACACACACAAGCCCTGCCACAGGCAGAGAAAATCTGAACTAGAAGCACAGTCACGTCAAGGCACTGGCATTCCAAGAAAGAGGGGGGACACGGGGACGGGGACACGGGACAGGGGGAGGGGGACGGCGGACGACGGGACTCAGTGAGATGACACACAGCTGGGGCCTCTGCAGGGCGGGAAACAATGGCAAGCACTGCTAACAGACACGGCTGGAGGCACGGAAAGCATGGGAGTGCACCCAGGATGGATAGGGGACCTGTCCTCCAGCGACCACCAGACTGGGGCCACTGCTCCTGTCGCTGTTACTGCAGCTCCTAGCGCCCTCCCTGATGGGGGTGGGGAGAGCATAGACTGGAGCCCTGCCTGCTGGCTGTGGGCTGCGGGCACATGGCCTGAGGTGTCAGGACAGTCGGTCCTGAGGCCAGGGCAGAGCCCATCAACCTGAGCGGGTCCAGGCACGCTGCCGAACTGCAGGCTCGCCCTGGGCCAGGGCGATCAGCAAGATGTCCTAGCTAGGGAATGTCTCATCTTCTGGGCAAGGTCTCAGAATGGGAGGCCTTCAGGCTGCCACTGGACCTGCTTTTCGCTTTGCTGCCTGACATGCAGGAGCCAAGCCACTGCTCCCAAGGCGGAAGCAGCTCCTAGCGCCCTCCCTGAAGCAGCAGGAAAAAGCGTGGGCTGCAGTGCTGCCTGTGGGATATAGGTTGCAGGCTCAAGGCCTGAGATAGCAGATCAAACGGTGCTGAGGGCAGGGCGGTGTCCAATAATCTGGAGTCTGAGTGGATCCTGCCTAGAGGCAAGCTGCCAAACCGCAAGACCATTCTCAGCCTGAGCAGTCAGTAAGATGTCCCAGTTTTGTTTTTGTTTTTTGTTGTTTTTTTTTTTAAAGTGTCATCTTCTGGCGAGGTCTCCAGACAAGGGACCAGCCTTCCGGCTACCACTAGACCTGCCTGGCCACTTCACTGATGGCCATACTGGAACCAAGCTGCTGTTCCTGTGGCTATGGCTGCTGCTTGTGGTGCCCTCCCTGATGGAGTGAGGGAGGGCACCATAAACTGCAGCAATGCCAGAGGGCTGCAGGTGCAAAGGCCAAGGTGGCAGGATGGATGGATGGTGCTGGGGTGGAGACAGGGCCCAGCTGCCTAGAGTCTCAATGGGACCTGACCCCAGAATGTGCTGCCAAATCTCAGGAGCACTCTGATTCTGAGCAACAGCAAGATGTCCCCGCCCAAGAATGTTTCATAGTTGGGGTTGAGCCTCCTCCTTTGAGGAGGGGCTTTGGAGGCCTCGGGGTGCTCATGTGGACCAGGACCACTAGAGTTCCAAATATATTCCTGACACCACCAGAGTTTGCCTAATGTGAAGTGCTGACTCTGGCAGACAGTCTGTGGCCCTGGGTGATGTCCAGGATCCTACCTGAAGTGTGGTGGCCAGCATAATGTCAGGGGACCTACAGGATGCCCGGTGCCTTAAGGATGGAGGGAACCTTTGGGGTGTCAGGGTGCAAGCAGGATAGCCAAATACCTGTAGGAGGTCCAGGACACAAAGATGTCGTGGATGTCAGAGGGATGCCGGGATACCTCCAAAGTGTCTGGAAGCCTGTGGGAAGAATAGGTGCCTGCATGATGTCCAGACATCTGCAGGGTGGTCAGTGCCTGTGTGAAAACTGGGTGCCTGCTGGAGACCAGGTGCATGAGGGATACCTTGGTGCCTGCGGGAAGTCTGGGCATCTGGGGAATCCCCTGGTGCCTGGGACGGGATGCTGGTGCCTGTGGGATGTCCTGCTGTCTGTGGGATGTACAGGTGCCTGCAGGAGGCTCTGGTGACTGTCAGGTGGCTGGGTGTCTGATATATGGGTGCCTGTGTGGTTCATGAATCTGGAGGATGTCTGGGTGCCTGCAAAATGCTTGGGTACCCAGGGGATGTCAAGGAGTCTACAGGAGGCCCTGGTGCCAATAGGACATTCTGGTTCCTGCATGATGTCCAGGTGCCTGAGGGATGACCAAGAGCCTGTGCAATGTCCTAGTGCCTGTGTGATGTCCATGTGCCTGCAAGAAGTCTGTGTGCTTGTTGGATGTCTGAGCACCTGCAAAATTCCCTGGTGCATGCAGGAGTCCCTGGTGCCTGTGGGAGGTCCAGGTCCCTGCAGGATAATGAGATGCCTGTGGGTGCCTGTAGGAAGACTGGGTGCCTGTGTGATGCCTGGGCATCTGTGGAATTCCCTGGTGCCCATGGGAGGTCCTGGTACCTTTGAGAGGCCCTGGTGTCTGCAGGATGTCTGGGTGCCTGATGGATGTCCAGGCACCTTCCGGATGCCCTACTACCTGCAGATAGTCCTGCTGGCTGTGGAATGTCTAGGTGCCTGTGGGATGACCAGATGCCCACAGTTACCTGTGGGAAGACTTCATGATGTCTGGGTATCTGTGGATTGACTGGGTATTTGCATGATTCCTAGGTATCTGTGGGATTCCCTGGTGCCTGTGGGAGGTCTTGATGCCTACAGGAGGCACTGGTGCCTGCCAAATATCTGGGTTCCTTCATGATGTCCAAATGCCTGAGGATGGCCGGCTGCCTTCAGGAGGCCCTGGTTCTTGTGGGATGTTGGGGGCCCTGCAGGATGTCCCAGTGCTTGCAGGATACAGGGAGCCTACTTGTGTCCAGGTTTGGGCAGTGTATGGGCCAGGTCAAAGCAGCCTTCTGCCTTCGAAGACCATGGTGATATCCACCATCCTTGCGCCTGCCACACAATTTGACTTAATTTTCTTTTTTTTTTCCTTTCTTTTTTTGAGGGCACAAGGATGGAAGGAGAACAGGGAGGAATGGGAAGAGGGTGTTATCAAGATACAGTGTATAAAACTCAAATTATTAATAAAAGTTTTTTTTATTATCACTGGACTTAATGGCACATGCCTTTAATCCTAGATCCCTGGACCTACAGGCAAGCATGTCTCTGTGAGTTCAAGGCCAGTCTGGTCTACATAGTGAGTTCCAGGACAACCAAGGCTACATAATAAGACCCCATCTCGAAAAGAAAAAGAAAGGAAAAAAATCTAGTTACCCTCAGTGCTGGTGGGAATTTCACTGGTATGTCCACTATGAATGTCAGTGTGAAGGTTCTTCAAAAAAACTAAAATTCTGGGCTAGTGAGATGATTCCGTGGATAAAGGCACTGACTGCCAGCCTTGACAACCTGAAAACCCGCGTCGGCAAAGTAGAAACTAACTCTGGAAGGTGGTCCTCTGACCTCCACTCCATCTAGCACACACGCGCACACACACACGCACACACGCGCACACACGCACACACCCGCGCCACACGCACACGCACACACGCGCGCGCGCGCGCACACACACGCACACATGCGCACACACGTACACACACGCGCGTGCACGCACACACCCCCCACACACGCACACACACACGCACACACACACGCGCACACACACGCACACGCACGCACACGCACACGCACGCACACGTACGCGTGCACACACACACGCACACACACGCGCGCGCACACACCCCACACACACGCACACACGCGCGCACACGTACACACGCGCGCGCGCACACACACGCACACACACGCGCGCACACGTACACACGCGCGCGCGCACACACACGCACACGCACGCACACACACGCACACACAAACGCACACACACACGCACACGCACGCACACACACGCACACGCACGCGTGCACACACACACGCACACACATACGCACGCACACACACGCACACACACGCGCGCGCGCACACGCACGCACACGCGCGCACACGCGCGCACACACACACGCACACACACACACGCACACACACACGCACGCACACACGCGCGCACACGCACGCACACGCGCGCACACACACGCACACGCACGTACACACACGCGCGCACACACATGCACACGC